>VDFB02369939.1:0-25388 GCA_007258455.2 Sequoia sempervirens | reverse complement strand
TTCCTTGACTCTCTAACATTTAAGGAATCAAGTCACAAAATCTGTAATATCGTGTCACATCCTTGCCCAATGATATAGTTGACAAAGATTGGCATGCATCTTCTTCACCCATGGATGTGTTGCATAAGGTGCTTTGTATACTTTCCCTTAAGGGCTCTCCGTGATTGTATCTCATGTTGTACCTCATTGTACCACTCATTCACTACTAAATGTTGTATTCTATCCCTCAAATTTGTGCCAAATGACATGGACGATAGCTCATGTTGCCTCTTGCTCAAAGCATTTGCCACCACATTCTCCTTCCCTTTGATGTAATGCACATCAAAGTTGTACTCACTTAGGAACTGCATACAATGCCTTTGACGAGTGTTTAGATTCAGTTGTGTGAAGATGTACTGAAGGCTATGATGATCTAAATGTAGCTTGAAGTGGTGTCCCAAAATAAAGTGTCTCCAACAAACTAGAGCATGAACTATTGCTCCCAACTCCAAGTCATGAGTAGGGTAGTTCAGCTCATGGGTCTTGAGTTTTCGCGACTCATATGCGATCACTCTACCCTCCTGCATAAGCATTGTGTTGGTGTAAATAGGTGTTTTACCTATCTAGGTCCTATTTACATTGTTAAGTCCACTTAGGTCCTAGGAAGGAATCTTTCTAGTTAAGCATTAATTGTCACTTATCTTATCTAGTTGGAACTTATTTAATGCTTGTGTCCCAAGTTGTTATGAGTTAGTTGTGTCATGTGATAGGATTAATACACTTGTCATGATCTTGTCTAATCATATTCCTCACCTTGCCTATATAAGCAAGGCTTCATATGTACATTGTCATATTCAGTGTGGCTGCTATTTTGACATTCTTGCATCCTTAATCATAGCATGATATTTCTACCATCTCTCTTGTGGAAGTTATTTTGTCTTGTAGGTGATCTTGTGGTGTTGAGGAGTTCACCATAAAGTCTTACATGGTATCAAAGCTTTAGTGTTGTATATTTTCTTCCCAAATCTGAGGGACCAATCTTGGTGTGAAATTTTTACTAGGTGTGAGTTAGGGTCTTGAGAACCTCACCATTGAGTCCAGGGCATCATAGAAAGTCAGGTTTGGCTTTCGTTTCATCAAATTTTATCATATATTAACCGATATACAAGGGTTTGAAGGAAGAGTTTTAGTTGCTAGATTTGGGAGGTAGCTAATTTTTTTGAAGTAGTTTGGGAAAAAACCAACCTCGCCATTGTGTCTAGGAGGCTCGAGAACCTAAGGATCAACTGTCAAATCGTCAATTTTTGGAACTTTTAATTAGAGTGTGAAGCAAAAAAATTAGTTCGTACAAATCTGTACTTGGTTGTATATCCCATGCAGTCTATAGATTTCATCAACTTGTCGGGGTGAATATTCACTCGACATATTCTCCTTCTACATCATCATTTGTCCTCTCCTACGTCAACACTAGTCGCAACGTGTAATGCCCAAATATTTCAACCATAAACTCACCTAAATTTCATAACACAAATTTCAAATTTTCAATCATAACACAAGACTCACTAACAATATGTATTCTTTCAAGCAAGAAACAAGGGAACCTAAGGGGCCAAACCTAATTCCTCGGGGGCTCATCTCTGATGGCCTTTCCTATGTATGCACAGTGCAGAGGAATTGTAGTTCGACACATTGAGTTTACTCAAACTTATATTTAATTGACCAAAACTAATACACCTCAATCATGTTCAAATCTCTCTAAAATTATTAATGATAATTCAGTCATAAAAAATATTCTACAACTACAAGTTTGTTGATCAGAACGAAAAAAGGGCAGCGTTAAAATGGTGATAACTCCCACAATACTAAACCAAAATTTAAACATCAATATGATCTAAAAAGGGGAAGGAATGGTGGACAAAACCCATAAATACCTTTTCATAAAACCAAATCAATCAAAAGCAGTTTGTTCTACAACTAAACTTGCTAGATTCCAATAACATGTTGATTTTAAACAAAACAGGTCCAAACTAAAATAGACATAACTTAATTATCCCTTGGAAAATTTTAAAACTTTAATATGTTTCGGAAAGGGGAAAGATCAAGAAATAAAACTCAGAATTTAGTTTAGCATGAATCTTAAATGTGTAAGAGTAGTTTTTTCTGCAACATGGCTCATTAGCTTACTCAAAACAACAGTTGACAACATGACAACATAGAATTCACTAATCACTCAAGAAAGTCACTCACCAAATAAAATTTGTTTCAAAACACCAACTAAACTAAGTCATACTTAGATATTGATTCAATCTTTCAATTGACAATGGAAAAATATGCTTATCTGAGGTTAATCATTCACAAATGAGTGTTAGTAAGCATGTATTGTAGTACATATTGTAGTCCATTAAAAAAAAAAGTGATATTTTTATACCATCCATGAATCCTAACTTGAACAATATCCATTACATATAAACATCAACTCACACATCAGTAGAATCTTTCTTCTTTAATAATACTATCCAAAAATGAAATAAACAAAAATAATAATGAAGATGGCTAAAGCATATAATTGAGTCCTAGCCTAAATTTCTATTGGTTGATAATGAGAGTTTCTCTACAGCCTCACACAGGAGAAAGATACTCAAATGGGAAAATGAAAACAATAACCCATCTCTATAACTCTTCATCCTTTCTCTAACTAAAATGTTAGGAATCAAGAAATATTTTCAAACATAGTCAGGATAACTTAAAAAAAACAAAAGTTGCAGTTGCACAGTTAGGCATATAAGCAGCACACAAGTGACTTGATAGACATAGTGGAAGATGCAACAAGGGAATACAAAATACCATACTCTTAAGGTATACACCAGCCGTTGTTGTAGACTAGAATGCTCAATGAAACATGGTATAATAATATATATAAATAATATTGATCTGCCACAAGGATAAAATGATGTATAATTATTTCCCACCTTTACAATTGCATAGATTTGAGGGTTGAAAAGTAAGTTTAATATTTTTTTGATAAGTCTTTCAAAACTGTCCCAGTTAAATGCTTATGTTGATAAGTCTTCCACAATGAACAGTAAATATTTGTACAATGGATTAGAATGCCAATTTTCAATAGCCTAAATTTTGTATTCACCCTGAGCTGCAACCTGCTGTTTTGCAATGTAGTATCATCTGATCCTTTCTTTTTTCCCTCTTTCAATCATTGTTAAACTCTTTAATTCAATAAAGTGACAAATTTAACAATTCTTTATTTTCATCATTTCAAAGAAATGTTTAATTATATGGCATTTTAGATAAAGATTAAAATATTTATTTACTCACAGCTTGTTATATTGGAATGACCCAAAGTGTTTTTTTTTTCTTAATACGGAAATAGACATAATAAAAGCATCACTAAACCATTTTATTTTACAAACAAGAAATATTCATACCACAGATATATTTATAAATCTAATACTTTAAAATATTCTTACATCTGCAAAAGAAATATCTCTATGCAAATGAAATATGGAAGGAAAAGCTAGATGTACCTACTTGTATAATCCAATGCATCTTGAATTGTAACCTCAAGATCGAACCCAAAGCGATACCTCCCTTTTCAATTAAGTAATTGTGCAGCAATTTCTTTCTTTCTTTTTTTGTGTTGAATGCATGTTTAGCATATTTATCCTCCTCCTGAAGACTCTGGATATGGAGTGATCTCCTCTTTGAACGCCACCTTCAGCAGTTGAAAGCAGATCCTTAAGCATAGAGGCCTCAGTTTTGAGGACTTCCTTCTAGATCGAAGTGACTTGCTTATACGTGCCCCTGTAGAATCTTTTTTTATTCCCCGTCACAGCCTGCCACCTTCTTCATGTTTAAATAGTTAAGAGCCTTAAGGAATTCACTACCTCCACTCCACAAGAGATCCACAAAACCGAAAAAAAACTAATAAAACCAAAACACTTTACATGCATTCGCTCGCAGTAAAGATTTAGGAAGTTTTTTTAAAACAAAAAAAAACAAAGCAAATTTAATTTCTAAAATAGAAACAACAGATTTTATGTCAATTGGCATAAAATAAAGATCTTTAAATTTATGCCCTCGATCTTACATGCCTTTTTTGTAAGCCTTTTCGATTTACTGACCAAATACTCTATCTTTTATAAAATACAAAATCAGTAATAATATTTTAAGCAACACTTTGTACTCATCAATTTGATCAATCAATGATACTATTTGATATTGAATACCATGCTAATTCTAGTCAATAACTAACATTTTATTTTTATTTTCTATTCAATCATTATCAATGTCAAATGCTAATCTTAATTTATTCAAAACTACTAATCAATATTTTATAACCCATTAAATATAGAATATATATAGACAATAAATAAGAAGGCAAGATTCTAACGTATATCATTTATGTACATAATTCAATTACACAAAAGTCAATATTATAACCGTAAAAATTGGGTGATGTGAAGTCGAGTGAATCCATACCTCTTATTTTGCATCCATCATTAGTCAAAACCTTATATAAATATGAAGCTTGATTTCCACCTTCTTGATTCCATCAAGACTATACATGGATCACACTCAACCACCAAAATTAGTACAACATAAATTTAATCATCCTCAACATAAGACAAAGTAGTTCTAAACTGCCTTAACCATTTAGCTCAGTCACAACTTGATCAATATTTTCATTTATTTATAATTTTCTTTTAACAAGATTACTTTGTCAAAAATACGAAGTGATCCTTAGATGTATTATGGGAAGTTGGCCAAGTGGCCTTACACAACGGTTGTGTCGATGTATTTGATTGATGGTACGGGTTTGTTTTGACTGGTAGGTTTTTTATTATTTTAATCTACGACCATACCATACGGTTGACCCGACATATTTATGGTCATTGTCAACTATCCACACAGTGTAATATCCCTATCAAATCATTGTTTTCATTATTTATTAATTTGTCACTATTAGTTGTTGGAGGGTACACGCTTGGATCAACATTTATTTCCTTCAGGTACGATATTATTTATTAACTATAGGTTTATTTTAAAAGTTTTATCGTTGACCATGTTTTGTTGGTCGCGGTCATGTGTTGTGACCAACGACAACCAAAAGGGGGCTTGCGTTGGGCGGCAAGCAAAGCCTCCACTGGCCCACACCACCAGTAGTGCATCGCCCCACCACCCACCTGGGTGGAGAATTTTATTTTTCTAAAACCTGTAGCTGTGGTCCTATGGTGAACCAACTGCCAAACCTAAGGGGCAATTTTTTTGACCTTGTTAAGTCTTCAAATGGCCAAATAGGTTTTTTTTATTTTTTTTGCTATAACTTGCAATCCATGAGGCAAAAAATTTCAAATGAGATATCGTCGAAAAGTTGGCACTGTGAATTTTGTAGTGGTGAAGATTATTTTGTGATTTTTTGTTGTTTTGATGTATTTATTTCTAGTTGAAGTCAGATCTTGTTTTATGGCTCCCGAGCTCATAACTTTTTGCCATGATCTTCAATTTTTGTGATTCTTGCGGCATTGGAAAGGTATTGAGGAGCTTTGCATTGCCATCAATGCACTTTTTCTTGTATCTATCCCAAGTTGATCACTATTACAATTTTTTTCCAAAGGGTGTTCTAGAGATTACTTCGATGTTTTGACAATTTGGAGATTGCAACTTTGATCTTTACACTTCATTTCAATTCCAAATCATTTTTCAATGGACTATTGCTTCATAGATTCCAAAGTAGGGGCATTTGTCAAACCAAATTGCACCACAATAAACTCATAATGACCATACCTAGTCCTAAAAGTAGTCTTATGTATATCTACATCAGCAATCCGCAACTAATGATATCTAGACTTAAGGTCAATTTTAGAGAACACTATAGCACCCTGTAACTAGTCAAATAGATCATCGATCCTTGGAAGAGGGTAACAATTCTTGATCATCACCTTATTTAGCTATCTATAGTCCATACAATGACGAAGGGATCCATCCTTCTTAAGTAAGATGGCAAGAGCGTCCCAAGGTGAGACACTCAGATGGACTCTAATAAATCCTCTAGCTACAACTTGAGCTCACTAAGCTCATATTTGTCATCCTGTAAGGTGCTCGTGATACCAAATTGACTCCTGATACCAAGTCGATGTGAAAATTGATCTCTCGCCGAGGTGGCATGCCTGGAAACTTTGAAGAGAACACATCTGTAAACTCCCTGAAAATGGCATGATCATCCAAAGATGTCTCTTTCTCTTCCTTAGCCCTATCATTGATGGTAATGGCAAATAACTGACATCCCTTTCACTTGCATCACTTAAGCTACATAGCGGATATCATGCGAAGAGATATGGGTCTTTGTACCCTTGTAATCTCCATTGTTGTACCATGGTCATCTACACACCCAATCGCCTTCCAACAACAATCCACCTTAGCTCGATGTGAGTCGAGCCAATACATACCCAAAACTACTCCATAGGAGCCTAGTGAAGTAACACGAAGATCAACTGTA
Organism: Sequoia sempervirens; assembly: GCA_007258455.2. NCBI lineage: Eukaryota > Viridiplantae > Streptophyta > Pinopsida > Cupressales > Cupressaceae > Sequoia > Sequoia sempervirens. The sequence goes on along the minus strand of VDFB02369939.1, from coordinate 18,898 downwards.
GTAGTCAAGCCTCCAAGTCGTAATGGAAATCTCTAACTAAAAACCCTACAAACACCTTAGCTCTTGAAGCTAACTTGTCTTCCCACCTATCATCTTGCCTAGATGCCACTAGCTTGCTATGCTCCACTATAGATGGGGAAATAAAAGAATCACAATTCCCTAGAATCAAACAAAACATAAACATGAATGTCACCAATCATACCCGATGTCTTAATAACAGTGTCCTGATGCTCAACTTGGTGGTTCTCGGCTGTTGGAAAAACTTTGTGGGACTTGCCCACATCACCCATTATCTGCTCAAAACCTCCTGCATGTTTCCCTCTAGTTGCAAGTCCCTGAGGGCAATCCCTAGCTAGATGCCCCACTACTCCACACACGTAACAAGGGTCCCTAGTGTAACGTAAGCTGACTAAGTCCTGCTAGATTGTTGTCCCACTGTGTCTGCCACAGAAGGATTGATGTGAACAAACTGGGGTAGTACCTTGTGTCTTGGGATGTTGATCACGTTGAAGACATTGTGGTTGCCATGCCCTAAAGTAACCACCATGTGAACTTTGATAAGGCTTAGGCCTTTGACTTTGTTGCTATTGTGGTGGCTTAGGTGGCCTTGTTGAAGGTTTAAATTCGTCCTTCAAAGGAAGGGGAGGTCAATGAAACCCATGTGTTTGTGGTTCTGTAATTGCTCTTGTACATCATGAGATTTCCCTCAAATCTCCTCAACAATAAGGGACTTCTCCACAACAACCTGAAGGTTCTTTGGATCGGCCATGCAAATGGGACTTGATATGTCTGCATCAATCCCCTGATAAAACTGTTGATGAGAAACTTCTCATCCTAGAGATAGTCCACATACTGCAATAGCTTTAAAAATCGGCTCTCATACTATGGTACCAATAGTCCCCTCTGCTGAAGGTCACAATACTTGTCAATACGACGTTGTTTCAAGTGCTCAAACAAGCAGTGAGCTCTAAATCACTCCAAAAGTGTCTCCCAAGTGAGGGTGTTAATAGATAGGTGATGCTTGCATTCCTCGTGATGCCACCACGTGGAAGCTATGCCTCGTAGCAAGTGTACCACAAAGCGTATTTTTAGGTTGCTTGCATATGCACACAACCCAAAGCATCTATCAAGGCTAAGAAGCCAAGACTCAACCATTCCTCCTATAGTGTTGCAAGTAATGCTTCTCTTCCTCCAAGGTGCCTATACATTTGCTATAAATCTATCTCCTCCCTTTTTCAATGTAGTTTTTTTTTTTTTTTTTTGGTAAACGCTTTTGAACGGATTTATGAACCGGGTACAAGAAACAACCAAACCCGTGAGTGCAATGGCCCAGCAAAGGCACAAGGCCTACGAGCACTTTGACCCAGCGAGGGTTTGAACCCTAATGGTCGTCACCACAACCAAGCGACTTGACCACCGAACCATGCCCTTATCGGCTTTTTCAATGTAGATTTTTTATTTATTTTTTTGTCATGTAGGTCTCATGTGCGGACCTCCTTCCACAAGGTATGTGACATAGTGATAAGGAGTTTGGCATCAACTTTCGAGATGAGTAATGATTTGAGGTATTAGGCAATTGGTCAATTATATTTAGATTTTGAATATATTATAAATATATTGATATTCAACATTTTCGCTGTTCAATGCAATATGTTTGAATATTTCAAAGTTTCATATTTTTTAAAGTACTATATATACTTGCACCACTATTGCTCTCCCATCTCCAAATTTAAGTCTTTGATCCCTGTCTTGAGACCTTTCCTCACATCCCAGGACCTATGAAACTTTTAAAAAATAAAATAAACAAAAAAACTTAAAATCAATAAAAGATTTAAAAGATTGTTTCTGGAATCAACTCTGAAAACATACCGAATTGATTCCAAAAACAATGTGGAAAATTCATGTTGCTAAAATAATTAGCATGCCCATTGGATCCCCAAAACATTGTTTATCATGCAGAATCCAGTGGACGTCGTCATTGGTCCGCTTTCAAACCAAGTGCAATTTGTTGTGAGTTTGTGTTAAGAGCATAATTTTGAGAATCGGACTCATTCCAACCAGTGGGTACATTTTAGACTCTGATTCGTAATTCCTCCGAGTCTATGGTTGACAGAATAGTATTGAGACTCAGGCTCGGTTCTAATTCAGCGAGTATATTTTAAACTCTGATTCGGAATTCACAGAAGACCATGAAATTTAACATTAGTTAAATTCTACAAGTGCTGCAGAGGCTGGCAAATTCTCAATGACAAAATTCATCCTGGATAGGTCCTCCAGTTGTCTAGAAGATGCCGACCTATATACCGTGAAGAAAAGAACACTGCAGAAGGGAAGAGGTATCCATCAGTAAAGCTTTCCAGGACTCTGTGGCTCTTGGAAACTAGTATTCCTGGTCATGAGTTTATGATTAGGACTCTGTGAGTCTTGGAAACTAGGGTTCCTAGTCATGTGTTTATGATTTCCAACATTTCTGGGAGATTCTTGTGTAACTGGGAGTGATCCCTGTGCGGTCTTCATTTCTCTGTCTTGACAAAATACATGTTCTGCATAAATAACCTGGTGAGGTGGCCTGTTAATATGAGCATCAGACCTACTGTATCTCAGGCGGCTCCCTGTAGGCAGTTCTCCTCCTCTGCCTCTATACACAATTGTAGGTCGACCAGGAACATGTTTCAAAGGAGAATAAGTTGATGCAGGAAGGCCCTGATAATATTGCAGAAGATTGGGGGAGCTTTGTACCCTCTGCATCTCAACTGGCGGGGATTCTGTCATGAGACTAGGGGGCGAAGAAGGATTACTCGTCACCTTATTTAAGCTCGCCTGGTCGACCTGGATCATGAGTTTCGAATGTGTGGAAACCCCAGTTTGGTCTTTTGGCGTGGATTTGCATCTACAATTAAAATGATCTGTTTGACGTCTATTCAAGTCCACTTCTCGCAAAGCTTGAGCAAGATGATGAGGATGGTCTGCTTGAAATGACCCAGAATTTGTCCGAGCTGTTGACGGAGCCGAGCTGTCGACATCCATTTCGGTCGGCCTGTTTGGGTCGACAGAAAATGAGTAATCAGAAAATTTGTGCTTGGAGGGTATCACTATTCCGTTTACTGCATCAATATATCTCTGTTCTAGGGTTTGGTTCTCTGCATTATAATCAGCTGGAATCTGCTTCGAGGGGAACAAGAAGATCCGGAGTAAAGGGCAGCTTTCTTTGCAGCAGAAGCTCTCATATCTGTCATATTCTTCCTTCATGTTCTGTAAATCTTCATCACAAGTGACTGAGACCAACACATCTAGATCCTCCATTGGCAGCTGGTATTTTATGAACACTTTCACACCGAACATATTCTCCAGCTTGTTCATAATATCTGCAAATGACCCGAAATTGGAAATTAGGTCCGACGAAGTATGTTGTAGGGGGCATCAGGCAAATTCACTGTCAGCAATTCATCATTAGAAAATTCACTGTCAATAATTCATCACCAAAAAATTGACGTGACGACAAATTTAGTTCCCTACAATTTAGTTCTCAAATTTTCAATAATTGTTTTTGGGATGGCGCTGCAAATTTTCTTCAATAACATAGAAGTTTTCTAAGCCAAACAGTGTTATTAGAAGATATGCAATTTTTTTATAGTAATTATTTCTAAAAAGTTCATGAGACCACTAGAATGCTAAAATTTTGAGCTTAGTAAAATCTATAAGACCACCCTCTTGTCAAAGACTTAACTTTTCAGCAACATCGGCTGAGAAATTTAAAATAGTGCCCTTCATGAGATGATATTAAACTCTTATTAGAGAGGGGGCTAAAAATTTATTTCACCAGGCTAGAGACTTTTATATCTATATGAAAAATTGCATGACCTTTTTTTCTCTTAAATTTTTATTTTTTATAAATATATAATTACTATCAGAATCTGCCATCGAATGTTTCAACAGGGCTACAACAAATAGTGTTCAGGTATAATGTTGTGACAAGAACGAAGTAAATTTTAAATTAAAAAAATCAGGTATCCAATGCTGTTAAAACTATTTTTGGATTTACTCAAAATAGTTTTAATCAAAGATTAATTTAACTGTGTATGGTCTAAAATTCGCATAGCAAGCAATTACTCTTTTCAAGCTGTCCTCTGAAATTTAAAAAATCCGGCAATTGATATTTTGATACCATGAACATTGTTTAGTCTGGATTCCATCAATAAACAGTATATCAAGAAAAACAAACTTACTTATATGAAGATCTGATTTTTCTAAATTTCTCCTCGCTGAAAGTCCCAATAAAACAGCCCTAAAAATAGCCAAAACTTATTAAATATCCTCATTCTGTATTGTTCTGCTGTTAAGTATGCTTCCACTCGAAGAATACAATGGAGAACAGACTACAAAAACCAAAGCCTTTTCATCTATATTTCAAAGATAATTTAAGATATTGATAGTTCAATTTTTTTTCCACATAATGCCCATCAAACATGGGTTGGTTCCTTTTGCAAAATGGAACATTTTTGGCTTTTATTAAAATGGAAAATTTTCATGCAGTTAATTTCGAAACATTTCAAACCATTATCAGGAACAGTGAAAATTTCATATCTTTAATCTTTTATTTTTATTAAGATGAAAAAAAGTCAGTCAAATCCACAAATATTTCAAGTTATTATCATAGACTCTGAAAATTTCATGTCTTTAATCCTTGACTTCTATTAAAAGGGGGGAAAATTTCATACAATCAAATTCAGAGATACTAAATTTCATGTCTTTAATCCTTGACTTCTACTAAGATGAAAAAAATTCACCAATCAAATCTAGAAACATTTCAAATTATTATCAGACTCTAGAAATTTCATATCTTTAAACCTTGACTTCTACTAAGATGCCAAAAACAAATTTCAGACCTCAAAAAGCTCAGCAATGCCATTTAAGCTTCAAAATATTTATAGATTTAGAAATTTTAAAAACCAAACCTTGGAAGATGGTATTTTTGCTCACTGCAACCACTCTCGTTTCTCCTCCAATATAACGAAGGTTCCCATCACCAGGCCTTGGCAAAATCTGGCCACCATAGCTGCATAAAAACTTGAATTTATTGCCTCCCAAATCCTCTGACTTGGGTGAAGCTACACCATCACCAGCAGCCTCCATTAATCTAACCCACCTTCCCTCCTAATCTAAACCTCTCTTCATTTCACTTGCAACAACAAACAGAAATCAATCTAAAATACATATAAACTACACACCAATCCACAAGAAAATCACAGTGGTCATCAAGAAGAAAAACCAGCCCCTAAGTTAAATAAAACCATTCAAAAATATATACAAACAGTTGATAGAAGACAATTGTAGAAGAGAAAGCGACCAACCATCTAAAACTCAGCCACGAAATCTGTTCCACTAACAGTAACTCTTATCCCCAAAAGCAGCCACAATAAATGTAGTTGGGCATTTTTAATATACAATCTATAAAACCTAACAAATTGTGGCCGAGTTACAGCCTTACATGTGGCTTCCCCACTGCACACTAAACGTTCTTTTCTCCAATTGATTTATCAGCAATTTTTCTGGATATGTGCGCTCTTCCACTGCAATTCTTCACCATGCACTTTGTCTGTCTCTGCGGACTGCCTGCCTGCCTGTTATTGGTGGACCTCTTAAGTCCACAAACCTCATAATTACATTACTAAAATAGCTGCTCAATAATTGTGAAAGGCCAACTAGAAATCCCAAATTAGACAAATCTGTGACATCATTTCTAACTGATTTTCAACTTTTTTATTGTTAAATGTTAACATTCCTCATTCCTTTGTGGGCCATAAGTAACAAACTTGTTTAGGGATTTATGCTCAAAATTGTGAACTTTGTCTAGATTTTGCCCCATGCTTCCATACTAATTAAGCTCTTCCTCCACAAATCAATTTTAAATTGACAATATTGTTTTTGTTTGGCCCCTTTAACTCTTTCTATTACTATTTGACTTGTTTTTTTAATGAAATTCGCTTGCCCTTCGCCTGTTAACTGCTTTTAGCAGGCCTCATAAGAATATCCATCATCATTATTGATCTCTCAACGGTCTAGCAGGATCTGCCTCTTATCATCTCTAGGGTTTTAGTTTTCTGTTTTGGGCTCCAGGGGTGAATTGAAAATTGAATGCATCAAAGTTTAATAACTAGTGCCATAATATGTGCTATAAGAGTCAAGCAGTTTCTTTTTTTTTTCCCAATTCATTGGGACCTCATTGATAAGTAAACAATGTCATCATAAATTTAGGGTAATTTGATTTTTTTTCTACTAGTTGCAACTGATGAATTATAGTTTCATATTCTATCAAATTACTATTAGAGTTATACTTATAATAGAGAAAATAACACAATAATAATGATTGCTTTGTTCTTGCATTTAGTTTCATCAAAGAATAGTTTCCATATTCCTTGATCTTCTTTAATCATTTTTTAACTCATTTTGTTAATTAGTTATTAATAAGTTGGTTTTGAACCAATTAAAAATTAGAACTTTATCCTCTTCAAATATAATTTAATTTTTTTAAAGTGAATATGTTAAATACTTACTTTAAAAATTGTAAAAATTATTTTTCTTCAACATAATTGTGGGAAAGCAAGATAAACTATTTTTTTAACATTTTTTTAAGAATGTTTTTTTAATGTATGTAATTGTTATTTTTATCAAAGAAAATCTCACAAAAATCAATGAACTATTTTATAGAGATTTGATTCACACTAGATTCACACTATTAAAATAATAAAACAAAACTTAAATTAAAACACATCCATAAATTGACATATAAAATAATCTTCATGATTTGATTTTATATTAAGTTTAATAGGTAAGTTTGGGTGTGTGGGAAAGCAAGATAAACTATTTTTTTAACATTTTTTTAAGAATGATTCTTTTAATGTATGTAATTGTTATTTTTATCAAAGAAAATCTCACAAAAATCAATTAGCTATTTTAAAATAATAAAACAAAACTTAAAAGATTTGATTTTATATAATTAAAATAAAAAAATTTAATTAAATCTTAAACTATTTGATCTTGCCATTTTTTTATTTTCCAAATTTTATTAATTTCAAAACATACATAAATACAAATTAAAACTAAATTAAAATAACTAAAATTATTATAATTATTAATTAAAAAAAATTATAATCCTATTATTAATAATTCTTATAATCCTAAAAGCATTATAATTAGGATTAGGAGTAGAATTAAGAATAAGGTAAAAATTGTGATTAGAACTATTCAAAAATTAAAATAAATTAAAAATAAAATATTACTAATAAAAATCACTAAAATATGATTAATAGATATAATTCTTCAAAATTTTATTCATTTAATATCTTTATTTCAAATCTTATTCCCAATATTAATTCATATTTTTTTTTATAATGTCACTCTACAATTATTTATTGTTAGGGTTAGGGTTACGACTATAGTTATGGGTAGTGTTACGACCATAGTTAGGGTTAGAGATAGGTCTAAGATTAGGATAATAGTTTAGAATTTATTGTTATGGTTATGGTTAGGTTTAGGGTTAGGATTAAGGTTAGAGTTAGGGTGTGAGTTAGGGTTAGATTTAGGTCATGTAATTAACAATACCAAAACACTATAATTAACAAAACTTACATTTATTTTTATTCACATTAGTAAAACTTACATTTATTTTTCCAAATCTAGAAAATAATAATTACAATACTATATAGGCAAGTACTAGCCACTAAGTGACACCTACTAATCTTGAGAATTAGTGAAGCATACCGGCTTTTACTACACAGTAATTACTTAGATTTTTACCATAGAAGTAAATAAACATATGCTTAAAAATAGAATAGCAAAAAATTTCATTCATAAATCATTTATTGCACATGATCAAAACATAAATGAATAATATAACCTTTGAATTTGAACTACATTAATTTCAAACTGAGAAATAAAATAGATCTTTTCAATTACAATTCATACATAAGATATTTTTCAAGTATACAAGTTTGCATAATACAATAAATGTTACAAGGTCAATTCTTCCATATATGAAAAATGCTTATGTTTCACAAGCCTCGGCATTGTCATTTGCAAGAGGGAGAGCATCACCCGAGTGTTTTACCTCTAACCACAGACCGGCAATCCCCCACACACCTTCCAACTAGAAGTGGCCCTACCCTTCACGAAGAGTATAGACAAAGGAACCAACAAGTATTCCATATGAGTACTAATGTTATGTCTTACATAACTAATCAACCATACAACTTTAGGCATCTATAACTAAGTATAACCAATATGACTGGATATGCAATAACGGTGAGCCAATTAATGTAAGCAGAGACTTTTGCATTACTTTGGCCAAAGATTTGAAATATATTACACACTTCCTTAGGAAGTGAAATAAGTTCACACACCTCTAACTCAACTTGGAAACTACCTTTGACCTAAGGTTTAACATAAGACTGACTAGTTGAATTTTTATCCAACCTTTCTTAAGGATATTAAATCTTAAAAATATAACTTACTAAATTCAATAAATGATTAAGTGTAAAATCTACCCCTTAGGCACTACATTTAAAAAAAAGAATTGTACCAACTACCAACTTAACTGACCAAGCATCTTCGTCTAAATTTGAAGTGCTAATTACAAAAGTTCTTCATTCACCAAGATGATAACAAATCAATGTCACCACTTATATACTTACACTAAAAAGTGCCAAGCTCCTAAGGATAGGGGCATTCCTATACCTATACCTAAACCTCGAGGGTTCATGGTGACCCTGCCTACGTATCCCATCATGGAAATCAAAGGCTTCGTAGTTTTCCCAACAATGTCAGAGGGAGTTCATTCTCTCCTCTTGTATGAGATCTCTAATCTTGTAATAACCCATTCAAAATTATTACTTAATTAATATTATTGTAAATGACACATGAATATACTCCAAATTAAAAAGACATAACTACTGGCTAAATTCAATCATAGCTACACATGTCCATTTAAAATGAGTCAAATATTTATTATATTCACTTCAAAAGTTGAATTTAAATATCAGGTTTGACTTGGCTCCTAAGGCCTCAAAGTCATTACATTGTACACTTTTCATCAAGTACATGAATGAACTACATCAAGTTACATCTTAGACTATAATAGTCTTGTGAACAACTAAGGTTCTTCTTGGTCGCCCGCCTCCTCTGGTGGACGAGAACATGGTTGAAACACTTTACCACCCAACCATGAAGCTTACGCTTCCCTGGTATTCTTCTGACTTGAAGAGTGCCTGACCCTGCACAAAAAATTTAGCAAGAGAACAATCTGCAAGGTGGAATTTTGTGTGTGCCCATACATCAACATGCAGTTTCTATCTACAAGTTAGAAAAAAAATGCAAGATTTATGCTAGGAATGGAAGAGAGTGAAATCACAAAGTTCATACATACTGTGGACACGGAAAAAGTAACCCTTCTACTTTTTCTCATGTTTAGGCCCTCCTAGTGATTTTGGCTTGATTTTTCCTAGATTTAATGTTGTAATGTGGTTAATACATTCACATTAGGTCTTGGGTACTTGAGAATCATTAAGAATTCTATGATGTCTTGTAAAAGTGTTGTGAAGTGTTGTAACCCACTTTCACACTTTTCTAGGACCTTTTCATTATAATTCACCTAAATAACCTCTTTTTATCACTCACCAAGTCTTATTTCAAAGTGTTGTAAAGAGTTGTAGCAAACTTTCACGCTTTCCTAGGCTTGTCACCACTATTTTGACCATTTCTTATGTTTAAATGACCCCTTAATGCACTTTATGGACCTACTTAAGTGTGTTTTAGAGAATAATCTCGTTAAACATCATTAAAAACACTTTAATTCCTAACAGCCAATAAAATTTCCCTGGTGGGACCAAGTCGCCATCTAGGGCAACTTAGTCCCACTGGGCACAAAAATCAAAATTATTTAAATTTTTAAGCGGGATTTTATTCTCTTAACCTTGAGGTCGGCCTATGATGTGTTATTTTCGAGAAATATTGTAAAATTAAGTATAAATAAAGGGTTTTCCCCTCATTTTGCATCTTCTAATTTCCCCAATTCATCTAATAATTCATTCTCAAGCAATTATCAAGCATTCTAGGCACTATCAAGTCTTCATTGGAACATCCATTTACATATCTTCATATTTCTACATCAAGGGTTTGGTGAGTTGTAGCATTGCGTGTTGTTCATTCATCATTTTCTTTCTATTTCACTTCATTTTCAAGGGTTTGATTACCAAATTGGGGTTTGACTAAGGCAAACCCCTATTCTCTAACCCTTAACATGTTTTCCCCTCTTTGCATGTGTGTTTTTGCATGTCATGTATGCAGATTTTTCAAAGCGAAAGGTGATAAAAAGTGGTCAACAATCCATCAAAGTCCTTCAAGTCAAAAAAACCCTAATTGAAGTTTGGAGACCCTTTTCAGCCCGATTTCTGCATAATCAAATATGGACACTTATCAAGAAGAGAAGTGTAGACCAAGAGCTACAGGTACCTGTCCCAAAATTCCCAAAATCTAAAGGTGGACTAAGTCACCATCAGTGGCGAATTAGTCCCACTGCCAAGCCTGAAAAGTGATTTATGCATTTCTGGATACTCATTTGGCTTAAATTTGTTCTAGTAGAATCTCCCTGAAATAGGACTAAGTCGCCTAGCTTGGCATAAGTGTTCCAGTTGGATTCAACAGCAAATTCTATAGGATTCCAGAGCCTCTTTGCATCACATTCTAGTTTCCAGGTACACCTCTCCAGCCTTGTTCATTTTTGTTATTGTTTGTTTACATTCTTAGGTCATTTTCAATACATCACTGTGTTTTCAAACAACTTGCATTTCTTAGGTTTTGCATCAATAATCATTATATTTTATCAATTTATTGCATTTAGACATCGCATTTAGACATATTTCATTCATATTTGCATTAGTTTTGAGTGGGTACATCGCCCATTTTGGCCCATCTCTCTCCTTTTAGGTGAAAAACCCTAGAAGTGTTACAGAGCATTAGAGCGCCAAAATATTTGTCCACATTTTGTTGAACCCGCCTTTAGAACATTTTTTACTTCTTATTTCAACGCATAATTTGCATTAAAATTGCATTAGGTTTTGCATTGTTTACATTGCATCATAGGGTTTTAAAAATTGCATTAGTGAAAAGCTCATATAACTTACATTTTTGCATTGCATTTCATTCAAAATTCAAAATAATTGTATTTTCATATTATACCTGCATCTGAAAACTTAAAAATCATAAATTTTCATTTAAAATTTTTGAAAAATCTCAAAAAACTCACTATTAGGACTAATTCGCCACACTGGGTGACTTAGTCCTCTTGCACATTCTGCACTATAATTTATGTCATTTTCAGAGCATTGTCTACATTTATGTTTTCTATTATTATATTTCTATTACAGTTTCCGAATTTTCTATTTTATTTAACTTCTTGCATTTAGTTTGCTTTCATTCATTTGCATCATGGCTATGTGTTTTAATAAATTTTGGATGTCATTAAAATCTTTAGTTGACATGTCAAGTTGTGCCTTTGGAACTGATCCTAATGACATTAAACTTCCTCATGCTCCTTCAACTCCTCATGAAAGTCCTCCTCGTGATGTTGACATCATTGGAGAAGATGATGACAGCATGAATAAATTCCTTAACGAATGCCTTGACAACCTCGAAGCCAATGCATCATTTTATCCATCTATGAAACAACAAGACCTTTCTACAGTATCACCTCCTAATATGTTTGATTACTTACATCCTGAAACAAATGACAAACCTAAGTTCCTTCCATCAGGTGAACCTAGTTCTTCTCAATAAGTAACCCCTCAACCATTCTATGATAACAAAGTCACTAGTACTCCAATTAACCTTGAAGAAACCTATGGAAAGGGTTTTACCATTTTAAGCAAACAAGGATGTGACACAACAACTAAACATGAAATTAATCAACTCTTAGAACAAAATCCAAAAGATGATAAATCAACAGGATTAAGATATCAAGCTCCTCCTCATGACAACAAGCCTCCTAGAGAATATTGGAGACTTCGTGATGATTGCACGGTAATCTTTGATTCCCCTCCTGATTTGAATGTCCTTCTTCCTAAAGAAAAATCAGTATCTCACACCAATAGCAAGAACAACAATAACATCATCTCAAGACCCATTGCCCTAATCTCCTCTCGAGAGGTTGGCGAATCTAGTAAATGCAAGAGGCCTTACAAGTTACAAAAACTAAATTTTCCTCTTTGTCCACCGCCTGAATGTGAAAGGAAATTGTAGATACTTCTAAACAAAGAACTCATACTATTACCACCTATGAACAAGTTGGTGGTATATCCTAAAGATGCTAACATTCCACATTGTGCATATCATCGCATTCTTGGACATAGAAGTGATGAGTGTCACCAATTGAAAGAAATACAGAGCAAGTACCATTTTGATGGCAATAATTGTTATCCAATAGTTCCATAAACCACCATCGAACACCTTATCATGTAATAGTTGTAGAACATTCTATTCTCACTATTACATGACCTTTCCCATCACCTACCTTGGCTCATTCTTGTCTTGCACTCAGTGTCAGAAAGAGGTTGCTATCCTTGTCCTAGTAATGAATTTTTCATTGTCCCTTAGTTGCGTTATTCACCTTCCGCTTATACCAATTGAGATTGGGAAGCGAATGACTTGCTTGATGGTTGACTTGCATTTTCCTTACTAGTCTTTTGCATTTTCTTTTTCTTTTTCTTTTTCTTTTGTGTGTTTGCATGTGCATATTGTGTTCCTCTGTAATGTTATGTTTGATGTTCTCTCTCTCTTTGTGTCATTCCTCTATTTGTACCTTCATTCTCCTATATGTCATCAATTGTTTTTTGCTTTTTATTTTTTCTTTTTCTTGTGTTTTCCTTTTGAGGATGACACAAGGCATTGAGACATCCATGTCTCTTTTATGTTGACCCAAAAGCTTTTCCATTTTTTTTTCGCCTTTTCATTTTCATTTGACTTCCGTTTTCCTTTTGGGGATGATGCAAAGTGTCAAGACATCCCATGTCTCTTCCATGTTGACCCAAATGGATCTTTCTTTTTATTTGTTTTCGCTATCTTTGTGTCATTCTTCCATTTCTATGTATTTTGGGAATGATGATAGTTCTGAGCTCTTTACAAAACATTGCAGTAAATAACATACTGACCCCAAATCCATAGATCCCTTATGTGTTTGGTGTTTTCATTTTGGGGGAAACCCCTATCTTTTTCCTTTTTGTCACATAAAGTAGCCTTATTTGGAAACATATGACTTAGCATAGGGGATTTCCAAGTTGGATCTCGTGTCTTCTTTCTTTTTTTTGCATTTATCATTTTCCACTTTAAAGTAATTGCTCATAGTATGGTGTGTAACAATTCCTTTTAAGTGGGGGCATACATTGGCATTATTCATTTGCATTTTTCCTTTTCGTGGTTCTTAGTGCAGCCTTATTACTTTGAACAATGTGTTTGTCGCTTTGTGGATGACATCGGGTGTGATGTCCTTCATGAACGTGATCTATCTTAGCATATTACATTCCTCTCAGTGGCTTGATCTGACGCACTGCATCCCATAAGTTGCAAATTTTCTATTCTTTGATTGGTCCTCTCTTGGAGACATTAGACACAATGTTCCCTAAGTTAAAGACCTCGCATAAACTAAGCAAGAATCCTTTGAACATCTTTTGCATGTTGCATTTTGCATTTTTTATATGGCCACCTTGCATAACACAACTTGCATGCCTATGGTGTCATCACATTTGTTCATGAGCTCCAAGCATATGAAGTTTTTCTTGTCTCGTGAAGCTCAAAATCTCATTTTCTTTTGTGGTGCCTTTATTAAATTTATCAGGAGGTATAACTTTGGTATGGTTGAGTGGGAAGCCCATTCCGAGGCATGACTTTCCCCATAGCCACCTGTGTGTGTGTGAGTGCATACCAACCATGAGTGTATGTTTCTCACCTTTTAGGCCTTCTCACTCGACGGACAACTGTGAGTTCTGTCACCTTAGAGTGAGTATACATTTCTTCTTTCTGGAAAAATAGCCTAGATCTGATCCACAACAGGATGGACAAATGATCGAAGCTTAATCTGACTTTCTCTCTTTCCTTCTTCATTTACATCACTCTCATGTGTGTTTCTTGTGCTCATGTTTAGTTTGTCATCAGATCTTCATCCTATGGGCTTGATCATCCCTCTAGATCATTGGTGTCTCATCTTGCTAGCATTAGTTCATTGAAACCCCTCTACATTGCATGTTCAGCTACTTTAGTGTGATTTTGAAGCAGGTTCATCCTCTCACTAAAGTGGGGGCTAACTGTGGACATGAAAAAATTAACCCCTCTATTTTTTCTCATGTTTAGGCCCTCCTAGTGCTTTTGGCTTGATTTTTCCTAGATTTAATGTTGTAGTGTGGTCAATACATTCACATTAGGTCTTGGGTCCTTGAGAATCATTAAGAATTCTATGATGTCTTGTAAAAGTGTTGTGAAGTGTTGTAACCCACTTTCACATTTTTCTAGGACCTTTTCATTATAATTCACCTAAATAACCTCTTTTTATCACTCACCAAGTCTTATTTCAAAGTGTTGTAAAGAGTTGTAACAAACTTTCATGCTTTTCTAGGCTTGTCACCACTAATTTGACCCTTTCTTATGTTGTAATGACCCCTTATTGCACTTTCCAAACCTACTTGAGTGTGTTTCAGAGAATAATCTCGTCAAACATCAATAAATACACTTTAATTCCCGACACCCAATAAAATTTCCCCGGTGAGACCAAGTCGCCACCTAGGGCGACTTAGTCCCACTGGACACAAAAATCAAAATTATTTTAATTTTTTGGCTGGATTTTATTCTTTTAACCTTGAGGTTGGCCTATGATGTGTTTTTTTGAGAAATATTGTAAAATCAAGTATAAATAAAGGGTTATCCCCTCATTTTGCATCTTCTAATTTCCCCAATTCATCTAGTAATTCATTCTTTAGCAATTATCAAGCATTCTAGGCACTATCAAGTCTTCATTGGAGCATCCATTTGCATATCTTCAGATTTCTACATCAAGGGTTTGGTGAGTTGTAGCATTGCATGTTGTTCATTCATCATTTTCTTTCTATTTCATTTCATTTTCAAGGGTTTGATTACCAAATTGGGGTTTGACCAAGGCAAACCCCTATTCTCTAACCCTTAACCCTTTTTCCCCTCTTTGCATGTGTGTTTTTGCAGATCTTGTATGTAGATTTTTCAAAGAGAAAGGTGATAAAAATTGGTCAACAATCCATCAAAGTCCTTCAATTCAACAAAGCCATAATTGAAGCTTGGAGACCCTTTTTTAGCCCGATTTCCGTAGAATCAAATTCGAACACCTGTCAAGAAGAGAAGTGTAGATCGAGAGTTATAGGTTCCTATCTCAAAATTCTGAAAATTTGAAGGTGGACTAAGTCATCATTAGTGGTGAATTAGTTCCACTACCAGGCCTGAAAAGTGATTTATGCATTTCTGGATACGCATTTGGCTAAAATCTATTCCGATAGAATCTCCCTGAAATAGGACTAAGTCACCCAACTTGGCGTAAGTGTCCCAGTTGGCTTCAACAACAAATTCTACATGATTCTAGAGCCTCTCCACATCACATTCCAGTTCTTAGGTGCACCTCTCTAGTCTTGTTCATTTATGTTATTGTTTGTTTACATTCTTAGGTCATTTTGCATACATCACTTTATTTTCAAGCAACTTGCATTTCTTAGGTTTTGCATCAATAATCATTATCTTTTATCAGTTTATTGCATTTATACATCACATTTACACATATTTCATTCATACTTGCATTAGTTTTGAGTGGGGGCATTACCCATTTTGGCCCATCTCTCTCCTTTTAGGTGAAAAACCCTAGAAGTGTTAGAGAGAATTAGGGTGCCAAAATATTTGTCCACACATACATAATGAACTAAATTGATTGTACAAGAATAATAAATGTGTTGCAACAACAAAAAACAATAGGTTCTAGTAAAGCAAACCTATACTCTCTTAAATCCATTTCGACACACGTCCCAGAAGGTAACTTTCTACTAAACAACACATAACAACTATCTACCCTCTAGCAGCATCTGCCCTGAGGTGCTCTAGTCAACTAAGGTATCACGTTCCATTTAGAATATTCTTTCACTCAAGTTTCAATAGAAGAGTTAGATTCTATTTTACTCTCTCAATAGAATTTGGATTTATAAATCAATAGAGTAATTCTACAATCAGTCATATCATTCTTATGACATATAATTTTCATCATAAGCATTTTACATTTAAAATGTACTAAGAACAAAAGAAGGTATGTCACAAGTATGTGTATGTGCATAGATGAATTCCATGTGCATACACATATATGTGCCTACTAATGTTAAATTTTATGCATACATTTTGAAATAATCATTAATTCAAATTTGTAATCTTAAAATAGTATTTCATTTGATGTTTCTTTGTCAAAAATAAAGAATCAAAACAAGTCTATGCTAATAGTTTCACACATACTGTTATTGCATTCTTACAACTGTGATATTCTAAAATTCTTGTTTACATAAGATCATTCATTGTTTAAACAGAACAAGTATTGTTTCCTACTAATAATTATAAAACAAGTTGTTTTTGTATGAACATTCATTGTTTAAATAGAACAAGTACTATTTCCTACTAAACAGTTATAAAACAAGTTGTTTACATATGAACATTCATTGTTTAAACAGAACAAGTATTTTTTCCTACTAAACAGTTATACAGCAAGTTGTTTACATATGTACATTCATTGTTTGAATAGAATAAGTATTGTTTCCTACTAAATAGTTATACAACAAGTTGTTTACGTATGTACATTCATTGTTTGAATAGAATAAGTATTGTTTCCTACTAAACAGTTATACAACAAGCTATTTACATATGTACATTCATTGTTTGAACAGAATAAGTATTGTTTCCTACTAAACAATTATACAACAGGTTGTTTACATACTAAATAGTTTATTGAGCAAAGATAACTTTCAACAAAATAGTGTCGTTTGCAAAAGAATAACCACCGTTTACATCAACATATTATTGTTTCAGAATAAACAGTTACATTTAAAGAAAAATAATGGAATTTACTCTGTTTGTTGATCTCAAGCTACTTTCAAGCTAAAGGATTACTTTACAAGTAATTGTCCTATGTTTAACAACAAAATGGTTTTTCCACTATGAACTGAAAATAAACAATCAAATAGCCCAGTTTCATACATAAGGACATAATGTCTATTATTTAAATTCTTGAACACTTTCATCACTATAAATGCAATAAGCAACTTAATAGTACAAAGAAAACTATGTTTGACATGTTTGTCGATGAATTACTTGAGCAAATATTTTAGTCAAAGAAGGCATAGAGGCTTCGGTTCAACAATACTCGTGCCTTTTTCAGAATGCAACAAACAAACTACGGTTGCTCTCGATCGACCAGGCTCAATGGTCGAGTGCCTTCTTTCTAAGCATTCAATGATATATTTGAAATTTCCCATAAGGGCTTACTATTTAATACCATGCATGTAGCAATATTAACATGCAGACTTTCATCTATACAATTTACACATTTAGGGGTCATCCTATCAATAATAAGTTTGAACCAAGCAAGCCTTGGTGTTTCTCTAACATAGAAACCTTTCCATCATTCCTACTAGATGAGGTCAGCTTCCCATTAAATGACAAAATACATATATGCAAAGCTCTAAGAGCTCTTTTTCAAGCCCTATTACAGATACCGACCCATTGATAATAAGCATTAGAAATAATAGAAATAAAATGCAAAGAAACATACCCTTCTTACAGGATTGCAATTGGTCCTTCTCAAGGAATATATTTACAAACACATAGTAAATCAGAATAAATTTTGATAGCCTACATAAGGCTAAGCTTTATCATGCAACATAAGGATGAAGGATGAGACATTGGAGGCTCTTGAGCCTCGGCCTAGCTCTATACAATATCCACGAAGGCTCTAAGTTATGACAATTTCCATACTACGCAGGTTGTAGGCCATGCGCCCTCCATGAGGTGTTAACAATATCTTCATACATTCGGCTTCAAGCCGATTCACATACGGAACAACGACCTCATTTTTATGTTGCCATGTTATCACTCGATTAAAATGAAGGAAAAACTTCATGCATGCTTCAATATTAGCAATGAAGCTAAGTCTATGCAAAAATAAGGAGATTGAATTACCTCCAAATCGAACTTTGATGTCGTTTTCCTTAGATTTTTCCAGTCTCAAGTTTGTCCCTACTTTTTTCCTTTCGGATTTCCCAAAATTACTTCCTTCTCCTCTACTTTTTCACCCGAGTTCCCTTTTAAAATGGAAACAACACTATTTTTCATGTTTGTTGGGCGATGGCGTTATGGCCATGTCGCTGCCCTCTAATTTTGAAAATTGTTTTTATGATTTTGGCAGGCCATGTCCATCATGGATTTTCCTTGTGATTTTTCATTGATTTCCATAGTTGAATTCATAATGTATCAGTTATCAACTTTGAATTCATTATGAATTTGATTATATATACGTACGTATGTATATATATATGTAATATATATATATATGTAATATATATATATATATATATATATATATATCTTACATGCATTTAAATAATTTCATTCACATTTACCTTGTATTCGGTAATGTATATATATATGTGTGTTTGATTTCACATACACGATATATATGTATATATGTATATATATATTTTATATATGCATTCATATATAAGTTGTTTGTTTTGGAATGGCTTATAGGTTCCATACACAATCATTTAAAGTAAGGAACTTGAATTTTCATTTCGAGCATCTATATACA
>VDFB02369938.1:0-17125 GCA_007258455.2 Sequoia sempervirens | reverse complement strand
CTCCTTCCAACGAGGCTAGTCAGGATTCAATCTGGCTTGAGGGTCTCCTAGGAAGGAAGAGGGAAAGGTTGTCCTACCAGCTTCACTTCATAGAGTTTGATCATGTCCTTCAAGACATGCTAGCGAAGAAATTGAAGAAGCAAGTACATGTAGGAAGGAATGCAGACAATGAGTTTATCATAGAGACTACTGCCCCACCTGAGGATAGGAATATACATGAGGTAGAGGTTGAGGACTTCACATTGTCAAAGGTCAACCTCGGAAAGACCACCCGTTAGGTAGAGGCAGACCTTCTCGGATTTGCCTCAGTAAGCGTTCAAGAGAGAATGGCTAAGGATGGAAGAGACAAAGCAGCCTTAAAGGCTGAAAATCAGCAATTGAGGACGTACATATCTAGCTTAATGCACGGTACACCAAACATCTCGACTTTGCCACGAGAATTGCTAGACCTCCCCGCAGAGCAAAACCATCATCAGTTGATTTCATATGGAAAACACTTGAGAAATCAAATGGAGGAATTTGTTGTCGGAGGACGGTGCATATTAATAAAAGTGTACCAGTTGAGGGACAGAGCACATGAACTCCAAATGAAGATCCAACAGTCCGAACTAGAGATGGCAGAGAATAGGCTAGGGGATGAAGTCACAGTCTCAGATTTACAAGTGGCGTATCAATCACTTACCACTATAGAGAACAAGCAACATCTTTTTGCTTGGAGGGAACAGATGGCATACAAGGTGAAAGCCTCTGATGCCAATTTTGTGGAACTAATCGAGTATCGACATCTTGTGGCAGGTATTATCAACTTCGCAAGAACGTTGGTAGTATCCATCCCTTGCCTTTATCAGCACAAGGGGAGTGCCTACATTGAGCTAGGCACAATATAGAAACAATTCCACGATGTCATTCGTAGCACATTTCTCGATGACCCCAATGGTTGCAAGTTGAGCAAAGTTGCAACCATGTCTACCAAGCTAGATGATGCAACTACCAAGTGCATAGACTATCAACAGCAGCTTGTGACAGGTGAAGAAATGCTAAAACGCCACGTCATCATCTTGTAGAGCATTAATTGCCCAGAGGCTGAAGAGGTCAACGACTAGATAGAGGCACTATTGACCAATGGAGAAGAGGTGTAAAGCACCCAAGAAGGACGTCCTACCCTCCAGAATAGCATTAATTGTGACTAGAGTTAACTTGATGCCCCTTTCCAAGTTAACTCTGGGTCCTACAGATCATGCATGTCAAATCCCACTAATTGAGGATGTCTAATTTGACTTACATAAATCGTGGATTCAAGATCTCCACTAAATGTGGATGTCTATTTTGGAGACACATTTTGTAATAAAGTTCACTTATAGTTTAGTTTCAGTCAACTGAAGTAGTTTTCCAATTGACTCTTTGTTTAGTTTCAGTCAACTGAAGTAGATTTCCAGTTAACGGTTTGCTCACCTACTTTTAGACATAGGAAAAAATATTGCTGATTGGCAAGAACTAATTGTTAACTCAAGGAGATTTTAGGGTTGCCTACTCCTTTGAGTTTTGTAAATAAGAGCCTTGGGCTCATTATTTTGTAACCTTTATTTACTACACAAAATTCTTGCGCCATTGTTGCCAACAAGTTTGAAAGTGCTTATTTGTTCACTCTTGGATGAGAGTTAATTGGTTTGATGAGCAATTGTGCATGATTTCGTGCCTTTGCTTGTCCCAATTCTTTGTAACTCATTGAGGAAATTTGAAGAAGAAAATTAGAAAGCGCATGCATTTTGATCCAAATATTTGAGTTCTTTCAATGTTTTGTGTTTATAACTTGTTGTTTCAATCTCCTCCTTGGACAAAGGTTCCTCCTCCTTGGATATTTTGTCATTAACAGTTATCATTTGATGTTGTTCAATGAATTGTCTTTCAGCCTACACTTTGGACAGGTGTCGTCACCTCCTCAGGAATCTTGTTAGCCAAGGCATCATATCTTGTTGTTTCTAGTAAGTTGTTTCCCAACCTATACTTCCTCTATTGTGGTTCTCCTCCTTTTCCTGGCATCCGGTCCCAGCCAGTAGTGTCTACAAAGTTTTTTAGCCTTAGCAAGGGAGTTTCTCCCACTGCCTTCAGTAGGGATTGCTAACCGGTAGCCCCGCAACTAGTCCAGCCTCCAAAAAGCTCATGTCCAAGAGGTGCTTTTGCACGAACTGCCGGGTGGGAGCCTCTCCATGCAAACAAACAGCTGGTTCACATGAGGTTCTGTGCCTCTGCACAAAAATATGTCCCTGTGTAAATACTCTCAAAAAGAGGGATTCTTTCTATAATCCAAGGAGTAAGCATTAAAACTTATAAGCTATATACTGAATCTGAGAGAGAGTACTTCCAAAGCCCAAAAATTCTTTTGACTCGAAAACTCGGCAATACTTCTGACAAATACTCGCCGCAAATGTGGATATTTATGTATGTGTATATTTCCAAGACCGTGACTGCACACATACATATCTATAAACATACACAGGATGCCAAGTTTGCATGCATATACACACACAAACATGCCAAGTTTGTGGGTTTTTTGCGAGCTACTGGCGATTACTCAATAATTTGACGAGAGAAAATCCATCTGCATACTGCCCAAGAGTAAAAGCAGAAATTACTCGGCATGCAAATTTTTTGGAGATTACTCGGCTACTCGAAGAGTAATCAGAGAGTATGTAAACTATGACTAAAACAGTTGCAATAGCTGTCCGTTTCCAATAAGCACTCTAGAGGTGCTAATTGAAACGCCAACAAATGTATTACATCATGGCTCAACTTGTCAATTGTAAGGAACACTATGACTGAGCTTCTTTGATCAGTGATGTTCTCCACAAACAAATGACCAGTTTCTTGGTTGCTCATGAATTCCACATGTGTTCATACCTCGTGTATCCGATAGCCTTCCAAGGCCAGTTTAGAGGGCTGAATACTGTGGGGACTTTAGGTGTACAGAAGGTTTATCAATATTACTTGTAGCTTGAATTCACATAGTCTGAGTGACACTTCAAGCGAGTGCATGAATCATTCCTAATGTATACAGTGAGGAATCTTGAATGTGAGTTACATGTGCATATTTCAACAGAAGCCAAGTTGGCGATGGTAGATTGGGCGAATTGGTTCATCCAGTTCCCTACTTTTACCTACATCTGCATGTATGGATATACTGGTCATCCAGCCATGTTACCCCGTTATCCATCGGATAAGGTGGTGTTCATGGAATTTCTACAACAATTGCACGAAGTCCACTCCTATCTGCGCAACAAACACAAGATAGCTGCCACTTTTCCATTTCAGATGGGGATTTACAGGGGCAGGTTAGCAACTAACACCAAGGCTATGAGCCATGAGATGACAAGACTTAACCATAAGTATCTCATCGAAAGGCGCTCATATGACCCTTGGTGTCACTTTTCAGCACGCCTTGGCATACTTTCTTCACAAAAACCTTCTATGGAAAACTATTGGTTCAACTGTGAGGACGAATTCGAGGTGTGAAGGCACAACTAGAACAGGTTCACCTTTTCACAAATTGCTGATTTCATGTCAGAGGATGTGGAAGGGTTATCAGATGATGATGGGGATGTCACACTTCCTCAATTCTTCAAAGATCAAGTTGACATACAGCCGCTTCTAGCCGTTGATTGGTACGCCAAAGAAAGCACCTCTGTTAAGGAAAGAACAAGCAGAGTTGTCAAAAATAGCATACTTTACTTGGATAGCAAGAGGACAAGGAAGGTAGCCATACCAAACACAAAGCCACCACTGGTTATTACTTCACTACCTTCCACGTCAAGATCAAAACCCAGACAAAATACATGGAGTAACCCTCCTAAAGGAAGCAGAACGTTAGGGCATACAAAGGGAAAAGTGCCAGTTGCTGATATGAACCAGCAAGAACAACAT
The DNA here is from genome assembly GCA_007258455.2 of Sequoia sempervirens. Classification (NCBI taxonomy): domain Eukaryota; kingdom Viridiplantae; phylum Streptophyta; class Pinopsida; order Cupressales; family Cupressaceae; genus Sequoia; species Sequoia sempervirens. Next base: position 13,207 of record VDFB02369938.1, on the reverse strand, counting down.
GTGGAGATGGCCACAGATACAGCTGAGAATGTGCCAGAAACAAAAGCAGAGCCTCCTATTCCGTCACCACCATAACAGTCTCTGGTTCACATCGACTTGGAGCCAGACTCGCCACCACGTAGCAATGCTTCAACTTATTCTCACTCATCAGGAGTTCCTAGAACTAGCACCAATCCTTCTAGCGAGATTGGTCGAGATTTGTCTTGGCTTGAGAATCTCTTGGGTAGGAAGAGGAGGTAGCCATCCTATCAACTAGGCTTTGCGCAATTTGATCATGTCTATCAAGACACGCTAGATAAAAAGTGCAAGAAGCAAGTTCATGTGGAAAGGAACGCTGACAAAGAGATTGTAATTGAGAAAGCTGCACCACCAGAGGATAAAAACTTGGATGAAGTAGAAGTTGATGACTTCACTTTGATAAAGGTCAACCTTGCTAAAAGCACACGCCAAGCAGATATGGATCTCCTCGAAGTTATAATAATAAGCATAAAGGAGAGAGTGATAAAAGATGGTGAAGATAAAGCAGCCCTCAAGGTTGAAAACCAGCAACTTCGCCAATATATCTCCAACCTTATGCATAGCACTAAAAATGTCACCACCTTGCTCTAGCAGATGTTAGAGTTACCAACAAAACAAAATCAGCTAAGTCAGCTGGTTGTATATGGGAAGAGCCTGAAAGACTGGGAAGAAGAGTTCGTCACAAGGGGTTGCTTCATACTTTTAGAGTTGTACCAATTAAGGTATAATGCCCACGAACTTCGCATAGAGATTCGAGATTCGGAACAGTACATAGTGATAGACAAACCATGGAATGAGATCATGGTCTCTCACTTGAGGATGGCATATGACTTGGTCACTACAGAAGAGGATAAAGAACTTTTTACTTGGAGAGAACAACTAATCTTCAAAGTAAAAACACATGAAACAAATTTCTGCAAAATTGACCGAGAGCAGAGAAAAGGTGGCAAGTGCACTCAAGTTCGTACGAACTTTCATGTCACAAATCCCTTGCTAGTATCAGCGTAAGGATGGTGAATACATTGAGCTCGCCGACGTGCAGTCAAAGTTTTAGAAACTCATTCATGGTATTTTCAGCGATGATTCAGTTGCTTGAAAGTTAAGTCAACTTGCAATCATGTTAGCACAATTCGACGAGGTGGCCAAGAGTAGAAGAGAACTGCAAAGTCAGATCACAGACGGTGAAGAGATGTTGCGAAGACATAGAGTACTTTAGAGGAGTATCAGTGCTCTGGATGGTGACATAGTTAACAACTCATTGGAGGAGTTAATTGATCATGATCACAGCCAGTGAACTACTAAGTCAGGATGTCCCACCTTTTCAAGATAGACATTAGACACAGCAATTAAGTTGATGCCTCTTTCCAAGTTAACTCGTTGTCCCACCAATCGCGCATGTCTATTTTGGAGATACCTATGTACATAAGGAATTCTAGTTTAATTTAGAGGCGGTTAACTGAGGTGGTTTCTCCAGTTAACTGTTACGTTATCTTTGTTTAGACCTACGAATAAATCTTGCATGATGGCAAGACTAAATGTTAACTCGAGGAGATTTTAGGGTTCCCTACTCCTTTGAGATTCTATAAATAAGAGCAACCTTGCTCATTGTATTTTAACTTTTGCTTGTGATAACAAATTGTTGAGCCACTTTCGCCTGCAATATTGCTATTCAGTATTGGTTCACATTGTGTAAGAACAAGATTGTATGTTTGTTTCATCATGCAAATCCTTGTTCAGTTTATTGTTTAATGTCATGTTATAAGGCTGGTTTGATCATTTATTGTGTGTTTGTTTCATCATGCAATTTGCTGTCCCAGATGTGCTAGTGTAATTTTTGATTGAAGTTGAGATAATAAGTCAGGAGAGCAACGTGCCTTTGATCCAAAATTCTCAAAGTCTTTCATGTTTGTTGTTTCAATAATCTTTCTTTCGATCTACACCTCGGATAGAGTGTTACACCTCCTTGGGAATTTAGAGATGAAGATTATTGTTTAATGTTGTTTCTAGTAATCTGTATTTCAGCCTACACCTCGGATAGAGTGTTACACCTCCTTGGGAATCTTGAGATTTGGCTTACCGTTTGAGTGTTTACTTGCATAGACTTTATTTCAGCATAAATTTGAAAGAGCAATGAGCCTTCCGATGCATTCTATGAGACAGTTTATCTAAGTGATCCAACCATTCCCAATTGCTCCTAGACCCTCTCGCTCTAAATTACTTGAGGAGATAGGATAGTTATAGCTTTAGCCTAGTTGTAGTTAAGATATGCAGAAATCAAAGAAAAAACTTAGCTGCAACATATTTGGTTTTATAACCTTGTGCCTCTACCAGCTGAGTTAAAAAGATAGGAATTTAGATTACTTTACTTTTTATGCAAAACAGCAAAAGAGGGAGCTTCCCCTCCTAATTTGAAGAGCAGTTAATACTATGCATAGCTGTTCATTTCCAATACGCACTCCAGAGGTGTGAATTGAACGCCAACAAAATGATTGGGGTTTGGGTTGTAATCATAGTTGGAAGTTTTATATGTCTCGTGCATGAATAGTGTGAGGATTTCTTTGGACATCTAAAGTTAATATTTAAAAATTTGTTTTTTTCATAATTTCAAGTGGTGTTTTGATTTTAACATTACAAACCCAAAGATAAAAAAAAATTGGTACATGTGTTTTTTTTTTTTTTGTTGCATGAGGTTTATTTGATTAGATGAGACTTTTAGAATATGCAAATAACTTTATTTATAGTAAAACACTTCATTTTGGCTCAACTCATATTGATTTTTTATAAAAAAATACAAATTTAATTTTAACTTGAATTGAACATACGTCAAAACTCATTATCTTTTAAATATTGTTTTCTTTAGAACCAGACAACAAAATAAATGGTATGGTTTAGTAATGTGAGAAATCAGGTTATAAATAAAAGATTTATTACCACATACATAGTCCTCGCTTCATTAGATCGCGGATTTTTATTTATTTATAATTAAAATAAATAAATTAAAAATATTAAAATATGATTGTATTAGTTATGAGTTTTAGTCTAGCAATAACTCTTCTTGATCTCTTTGTAATTTTGAGACACTTTTTAATTTTTCTTTTAATTATAAATTTATATTGATAATAAGTAATTAAAAAGTTGAAAGTAGAATTATAAAATTGTCAATAGTGGCATGGTGTAATGGTTAAGGTGTTGTGTTGTTGTTCTTACCATCAAGGTAATTGTTGAGTGTTTATGTTGGGGATGAGTTCTCATTTATGACCTCACCCATTCATAGGTCTAGATCAAAACGCTTACCCCTTTTAAAAAAATGCTTACATACAAAACAAAAAATTTAAATTTACTACTAAATTAAAATGAAAGGGTCAGTAGAGCTTCTGATGAAAATGACATCAGAGGGATTATGTTTGTTTAGTAAATGGAAGGTATCTGACAAGAATAATGTTCAAATTGTTCATTATGTTTGAACAAACAGAGTAGATAAAAAGCGTGACAACTTTCTTGCTTAAATCATAAGCCCTATTACACTCACTCCAACATTGATGTGCAGAGTCAAATAAGAAACTTGCATGGCAAATCAAATGATTTGCAAACACACAGGAAAAAAAATTAGTGGAGTGTCTTGTCTTATTAGTGGGAGACATTTTTATAGAAAGCACTGGATATTAAAAAAATTCTAAAACTGTGTTGAAACAGACAATTGTTAAGTTATGAGTTTTGTAGAAAGCCTACATAAAATTGAAGGAATTAAAGTAGAATGAGCATGAATGTATTGTAATTAGTGGAACATTTGATTAGAATAGTAGATAAAGTTATGCTACCATTGAGAGAGGCTAGATAAATTTATCAACAGGTATTGCTAACAAATATTGGGAATGTAAGTGAAGATGTGACATGGTTTATTAAATCATTTATTGTTGACCAATTTCAGGTAAGAAGTTATAGAAAGTATAAGTAACTAGAAAATATAATCCAAAGAATTTTTGGATGAAAAGCAGGAATGAGACTTTGAATTTTTACTAAGATGATGTAGCAGTGTTTCAATCTCTCCGACCTTAAAGTTGGTAAAAGATTGAAATATAATTTTTTTTTTAGTTTTTTTTTTGATATTTTTGCAATTAAAAAATATAAAATGTAAATTTCTTATGAAGGAAAATGCCCAAGTAGGTAATCTTTTGTGGTCAGTAAATGATTGTAGAATATTACTTTCTTTTCTCTATATAGCTGATTATGAAGACAATGAAGACAATGTTAACATGTTAATTTTAAAAATAGAAATAAATGTGTAGGTAGGTAGTCTTTTCTGATCAGTAAATGATTGCAGAATATTATTCTCTCCTCTCTATTCTTTTATAAACTTTAAAATTGTAAAGTATAACTTATCATTAGGACAATGTTAAATGTAAATTTGAAAAGCTAAAAGAGGGGGGACGAAAATGTGTAGGTAGGGGGGCCTTTTGGGGTTAGTAAATGGTTGCAAAATATTAGTCATCTCCTTTCGTTTCTAAACTTGAATTTGTGAAGTATAGTTGATCGAATATTTTGAGAGAAGATATAGTATGTACTATTTGTTTTGATTGAACAATCAATAGAACATTTTCTGAGAAAGGTTGTGAGTATTAGGATTGGGTTTGGTGGAATAAGTTTGCAGAGATATTTTGAGTGTGATTATGGTGTTGTTGTATTTGCTTAGAATGGAAACTTTATTTCAATTTTGTTAGGTAATTTACACCCAAAACACATTGTGAATTTTTTTTCTCACTTTAAGCTTTCCAATCATAGAATGCTTGTAAGTTTTCCTCTAAATTTTAGACACATAAAGAATCAAAACAAAATGCTTAATAAATCAAATCCAAAAATAATATACTTCACAATTTAATAAGATATGAAAATATTTGAAAAAGGAAAGGGTTAGAGAAAAATTGAGATTCTTCCAAATTGATTAAAATCAAAGATATCAAAAATTAGGATTATAATACTCTACAAAATAAAATCATGTTTAGATAGTAATAACTTTGCTTAGAATTATTTAAATAATATCAAGAGACTTTAAGACCTTCTTAAGGTTTAATTCTGAACTTAGCATTGAAGTCAATTAAACTCAAATAAAAAATAAAATATTTACAAGAATTATGAAAACACAGATTAAACAACTCTAACCAAATTAATATATTCTCACAATACATTTTATAAAAAAAATTGATTCATTTCAAAAATAATATTTTTTTCTTAGTATAACTAGTTGTTTGTGTGAGATTTATTTGGGAGTCACCAGAGTGACTCTAATCTATAACTAGAGAAATAAATTACATAACAATAACTATATGAGGAAGTCCTAAACTCCATAAGATAATAAAATGAAACTTTAAAAAGGTGTATTTGAAGGAATACATATGAAAAGAGCCTAACGAACTTGAAGGTTGAAGAACATCATATTACGACACTTGTCATGATCTTAGAATCTTAAGGTCTTGAGGTTTTGGCATTTGATTAACATAGTTGAAAACAAAGTTAATTCAGTAGGAGTCAGAGCTTAAGAAATCTAGTAAACAAATTAACAAGAAATTATTGAAGCATGATGATTTAGATTTTTCTTGGTCATATAACAAATGGTGACTTCGTTGAGAAATATTCTCGTGTATTTGCAAGAACCTTAGAATTTTAGGTTTTTAGATTATAAGAAAATGAAAAATTATACACTTTTAAATCAATTATAACAAATGACATTAGAGCAAGAATATCAATCCTATGTATCAATTCCATCATTATATATATATATATATATATATAAAGTTTGATAATGATAGAGAATCCCAATAAGCCTAAAAATAACATTAAGTGAAGTAAATTTATGGTAGTTAACACGCATCTCCAAGGTGAGGTCCCACTTGATATTTTATCCTTAGTTCTTATCACGTCATCTATGTTTTTCATGTGTTTTGGTTTGTCATCTTTGTTTTTCTTACGAGTTGGTATTTTTTCATGGCATTTTAAGTGTTTTCACAATGGCAAACATATGTTGGTCATAGTTTTTAGCATTAATTATGATATTTTATTCATTTGCAATATTTATTAGTTCATTGTGACATTTCATTTATTCTAGAAATTTTTACTCTTTCTCATAGTAGTTTAGCATTCACTCTAGTGAATTCTACAATTGAAAGTTACAAATTCACTCAATTTGTTTGTACGCATGATCCTTCTTCAACCATCTTTCCTCTAGTTAGTTTCAATTTAGATCCACCATTCTTGTACATGATTGTGGTCATTCTTTGGTTACAAATCCTTAAATTCTTGTACTAATAAATCCTTATTAGTTCATTGTGAGATTTCATCTATTCTACCCAATTTTACTCTTTGTCATAGTAGTTTAGCATTTACTCTAGTGAATTTTACTATTGAAAGTTACAAATTCACTCAATTTGTTTGTACACAGGATTTTGATTCAAAACACGAATTTCTCCTTCAATTTTATTTCCTCTAGTTAGCTTCAATTTAGATCCACCATTCTTGTACATGATTATGGTCATTCTTTTCTTGAAAATCCTTAAATCTAAGTCATTTTTAGGATCCTTAAAATTTGTAATTTATAGCCAATTCCCTACTATCATCTTTCTTGTTTGGTCACTTAAATGTTGTTTAGCAAAACTTGCTTACAATTTTACAGATATAATCATTGTTTAGCTCAAGTCACATTGGATCTTTGCTTGCTTCCCTCTTAGCCTTTCTGGATTGAATGATAAATAGTTTCCAAAAAAAAATTGAATAAAGGGTTATTGAGAAAACTATTTTCATTTCTCAAATTTCTCTGCATTTACAACAAACTTAGCTCTAGATATAGAATACACATTTTTAGTTTAATTTTTTACCATAAATTAGAACAAAATTGTTTACAATAGATTATTTCTTTTAGTTTACATTTCTTTATTAATGTAGGAATTATTAGATATGAAAGTAGCATAGGATTTGTGTTTTTTTATCATTTCTCTCTCTTTCTTGTTTCTCTTTTTTCTTTTAATTCAAAAAATTACAAAAGAAGAAAAGCTTATATGTCCAAAAAAAAACTAGTTATGTCAAGTTTTGTTATAAAAAAGACCCTCCTCCTCAGAACATCAAAACCATTCATCTTCAAACTCTCAAAAAAAATTCCTCTAAAAAACTTCTTCTAAAAAGCCTCTCTAAACATTTAGAGGGATTTTTTTTAATAAATAATGGCAAGGTTTTTAGTGGATTGAATTGTAGAAGAAACAAGATTTCTTCAAGAACAAACTTCAATAATTAATAAAAAAATGTTTCTAATAGGGAATTCCTTGTTAATTATTCTTGGAAAAAGTGAAATATTTACTTCCCTTTGAGGATTTTTCTATGTAGAAGATTCATTTGTTCAAGGCTTTGACTGCCCATTTTTCTTCTATTGAAAAATATTGGAAAGACAATTTAATTTGTACATCTATAACAAGTTATACAATTTCTAACAAAGCAATTAGAACTGCACTAAACTATTAAAACTATTGAATAAATTAATTCAATTGTATTTAATTTATTTTTGGAAGCTACAAAAAGAGAACCTTCATTATATTGTATTTATTAATTTATTCCACAAAATGAGAAAAGAAGAAGAAGAAAGCAATTGTATTTAGTAGGGCTTACGTTAGTTTAATCTAATTAATTCAAACAATTAAACTTGTGTGTGTACATCAATAATAATATCAACATACATAATGTGATATATATACATATATAATGTGATACATATATACATATATATACACATATATACATATATATACATACACATATATATACATATATACATACACATATATATACACATATGTACATACACACACATATATATTTAAATTCATCTATCACAAGGGATATTATTGGAACTATTTCATCACATTGAGAGGTGTAACCATAGTGGCACCGCGGAGTGAAGTGTAATGGTGTGAACATGTTAATAAAAACTATTAAAGAGCTAACATACAGCAACACAAAATTATAATAAATAATTTACACCCACATAAAAATTTACATTACCGTGAGAATACTCCTAATACAACTATGATCTAAAAATTAGCTCTTCAATAAAACGCTAAACAATGTAAAAAAGTTGTAAATTGTTCTAAAATAAAATAGAACAACTCTTACTCTGTGGGCAAAATAGCGCCTAAGTAACAAGCGTGGGTGGTAGGGTGGGATTCCCCCGCCCCTCATTTGGTCACACGGCAAGCCATCACAGGATGGACATGAGGTGGTGGTCAGGTTGGATACGGTGTTCATGGAAGTGGCAATGCCATGTCACCCCAAGTCTTCTCCAAATAGCCGAAGGGAGAAGATGGGGTTTATTTTAAGTTTGTCGCTCTTGAAAATAGCAGAAACCTTGGTGCATGAATGGGGGAATGTATGACACAGAATTCAAAGCGCCGTAGCATGACACGTAGGGCACAACAATCATGGAAACGAAAGCTGAAGGGACGAGTGGCAACTCACTTCACACGAAGTGATAGTTGTATGTAGGCGAAAGGACGAAGGCCGTAGGATATTTTCATGGCAAGGACGACATGCTCGTTCCGCCATTATTCAGACTCGTGTGCGGAGCCCCGGCTGAACATCTCACGGGTTTATCAAATGAATTGATGAAGTCATTTTTAAAGTATGGTCTTCGAAGCCTGGTATTGTCTTTTGTTTCTGTGTAGGGAACGACTGTCAAAAGCTTTGCAAATAGCGAGGACGACGAAGTCGAAATTCATCATCCATATTTCGGCGAAAAGGTTGCATAGTTTTGGTGTCGACACACCAGTCTCTTTGGTGGCCACGGAGAGGCAGATAGCCTTTCGGAAAGTTACGGACCAAAGATTAAAGCGAATTCTGCTCGAGGATGATCTGGTGTCAATAGTTGCTGTCAAAATGGTCCTAGGTAAAGAACACTTGGAAAGAAAGGAATTTGCCAGAGATAACACTCAGATCTCCTCTCGGTTTCTGGCAGTGCTTTTGGACCTGGACACCCCGAAGGCGGAGGCTAAGGAGATGATGGTGCGTCTGTTTCGTGATGACTTGCTTGGAGGTCTTGAAAAGACATTAAAGGCAGCCTTCATAGGCAAAGGTATTCCGCGCCCTGCAGACTTGGATCTCTTATGGGAAACGGATGATGCTGTTAAAGTCTTCCCCTTCATCTTAAACATCAAAGGGCCAGCACTGTCGAGGCACAGAAAGTTAGCAGATGTGGCTGTGGAATTCTTGAAGAGAAAGCTGAAGCTTGTGTTGGAGGAGGGGCTGGAGTGGTTGGAAGATTTTATAAGGTTTGCAGAAGTAAACGGCTTCATGTGAGGCTCGGCCTCTGGGTTTGAAGTTTTTTTCAAGTTTTAATATTTAATAGCTTATCAAACTTTGGATGGATTTTTAGTATTAGTGTTTCGTTAATTTTGTTATAAGCTGGATGAAGCTCGGCCTCCAAACTAAATATTTTGTATTAATGCTTTTAGTGGTTCGTTCTTTGATGCTTGCAACGGGACTGTAAATGTTGAAATGATGGATGTTTGTCCCAACTGGGAATGTTTTTTGTTCGGTTTGGAGTCCAGGATGGACCTTTTATCCCTACTTAGCAGATGCTTGTATACTTCTATAAAATCAATATAAATAATACCTTGCGTATAAAAAAAAATAGCTCTAAGTAACATATACATAAAAAAATCAATAAATAAAATAACTCACAAGAATACAATCACTCAAGACTAATATCTCTAGCAATTTTTTAAATAGATGTATTTAGATACTATACTGGTTTATTTGCTCATCAAAACATAAACCACCCAAAAATAATATAAATTTGATAAAACAAATAAAATTTCTTGTTCTTCACATTATTATTTTTCTACGTAAGAGAGTATTTCTATTAATATTCAAAAGAAGGTTACATATTCTATATACAAACGAGAGCTTAACTAGTGCTCTCATTCCCAACATTCCAAAAAAGGAGCCAAACCATCTTACAAAATTGCCTTACCTACAAAAGCAACCCAAGCTATCCTACAAAACCATCTTACAAACTTGCCTCACTAGACCATAGGCACAGACCGATGAAAATGCCAAAATTTGAAAACATGAGCTTATTTGATCCCATTCTCTTGCAAATAGATAGTAAAATCACCTACCCATGCAAAATATTGGACTAGTTCCAAATGCAATTGCTTCTTCAAAAACCTCACCCCCTCTAAAGCCCTTGTCTGATGTCCTTGTAGATTGTCACCTTTGACATCCAACAGGAAAGGGTATAGCCTCACTACAATGCCCAAAGCATTGAGAAAGCTCATATCTCGTGGCCTTGGAATGCCAGTGCCTAGTTGGGCAACACCCACTATCTCCTCAAGACCTCCCAACAACTTTGGCTTCATCATTTTCCTTATAATTTGTAGGACTTCATTCTTTGGAAATTGAAGATCCAACAACCATGCAACAAACTAGGAAGTAATATTTGTGTCCACCTTGCATCTTTCCTTTGATGATTAGAACATAGGCCCCAAAATCAAATTCACCACACCACATGCCAATAAGTCACTCTCAAGAAATATCCTACTCAGCCTAAGCTCCGAGAATTCCCCCCAAAAAGACCATTTATCGTCGAGAGCTGACCAATCTTATAGGGGTGTCCATTACTCTGACCACAAAAACCACCGAACATACTGATTGTTCAACCATCGAGTTCAACCTTTAAAGAGCAATTCGCTTGTGCCAAAACTTGGCAATCAAAAGCTTGCCAGGATTACAATCCATCTGTGTAGCACTTTCAGACTATAAAATCCTCCCTCCCACTTCTTGCATGGGCGAAATCTTGACTTAATTAATGCCTCGCCATAACACCTCGAGCTAGCACACATGTTGGGATACTTAAGCTAGCTTGATTGACATGACTTTCTAATTAATCCATCCCCCTATCAAATCAACTCAAATATTGGAGATGTTATTTTATTTCATAATATAATTTAGGTTGTAGCATAGAGAACCTCCAAAAATGGCAAGCTCAACAACTTGTGCCAGACTTCCACTTGTCACATTGTTGTGCCTCCGTACAACAAGAGCTCGAGAGTAAAACATGTAAGGAAGCTAAGGTAGCAGAACAACTTCCTCCACTAATCTTGAGAGGAGGATAAGGCAAAACTTTTACATATCTTTAATAGTTACAAAAACTTAAACATAAATAAACACAAATATCATGCATACCACAACACAGTGATTTACGTGGGGAAAACCCTTTCGAGAAAAAAAACCCCACACTCCAAAAGCCGCCCAATATATTATTCAGAAATCACAAAGATTACAATATACTTGCAGAGCAAGCTTCTCATAAGAGTATCACCAACCAAAGATCTAGAGGTAACACAACGACTATCAGACTCTCAAAATACATCACAATTCTTAATACAATGCCCTCATAAAATAGGATTTCCTTTTAGGGCAATTCAATCCAACAAAAATATCGACCATTAGATATGAGACATAATGATGAACGGTCTAGATTTACAATAATAAAGTGTACATAAAATTTGGCTTTTGGGGGTGTTGCCCCTGAGCCCCTGTCGAGGTGCACTACCCCTTGGAGCCCCAGCCAAAGGAGATGATCCCCCCAGACCCCTCATGGGGGGATCCCCTTGTGCCCCCCCATCATTGTCGTGTGAACAATACCTTATGTATCAACACTAACTTATGTAATTACAAGGTTGAGACACATTTTCCCAACAAAACACAAAGTAGCGCTAAAGCACCACATGTAAATGTCTAGACCTTAGACATTCCACTTGTCCTCCCAACACATCCTCCCCCAACAAAAAATGAGCAAGACATTTGGGGTCGCTATTGGACGCCACGTGAATCCAAGTGTTAGGGGACCAGAGCAATCAAGCGAGTGCCACCTGTGAACCTAGCACACCTCTTCTTAGAAAGGTTTAAGCTTAGCGCCAAAAATGTGTGTGCAGGAACCACTTGTCATCCCAGCGCACCATACTACAACAATACATAAGATTTGCACTAAAGGGAGTAAACAGGTGCCACTTGTCATCCCTTCACAACTCACCACAAGGAGGTTTACTCTTTGCACCAAAACAAATGAGAGAACACCACATGCACCAAGAATTCATGCGGAATCCCAACTTTGACCCAAATTGGGCCAAGCTTCTGAGAGCACCCAAGGTACTAGGCCATCAACTTAGGCCACACTCCCCCAATAGCCACCTCCAAACCCATCCCGATGTCTGTATCCGCCTCATGAATCCGTAAACATTGAATGCTAAACCCTTTGAGAGAAGGAAAAAGATTGTTTCTTAGCTACCCCATCTGCACTAATATTTGCTAATTTATCTACCTTAGAATTTTCTTCTTTGTATGTGTGTTTCACCACATAGTGCTCAAACTTCCCCAACAGACTAATAACTCTGTCCACCAACCCCTGCAGTTTCCAATTCAAAATCTTGCTCGAACTAAGAGCACTTATCACCAAAGTCAAATCTCCTTCCACCTTGATGCCTTTGCACCTCGGCTCTTGGCAAAACTGAAGCCCCTGAATCACTACCTGTAGTTCTGCTACATTATTTTTCCCATCAGGAAGAGGGGTCAAGAGTTCCCCTACTATAGCCCCTTTCTAATTATGGATTATGCATCTTGCCCCTGATCTTCTTGGGTTCCCTCTTAATGCCCCACGAAATTTAGTTTGACCCATGATTGAGCAGGAGGCCTCTAAACCACCTTGGCACAAGGTTCTTGTTGTCCCATAGCCCCTTGACTACCAAATTGTGGAATTTTGAGACCAAACCACCCAAGTCTCAACTTCACATCCCAATCTATGAATTCTATTTTTTGGAGATTTGATCTTGAAACTCTATTGTTCTCAACCTCAACTATGACCACCTCCACCTTGGTTTGAAAGGATGATATATTCACCACTTTTTCATGGAATATTCTCCTATTCCACTCTTTCCATATCTCCCAAATCATAATGGATGGGCTAATTAGCCATATGCTCGAATACATCACTCTCCTTTTTAATAAGGGCCAAGATTTAAAAAGGGACAAAATGTCATTCGGGAGGGCACTTACCTAACCCAATTTCACACACAACCACCTCCAACATTCCTAAGTAAAGGGACATCCAAGAAATAGGTGATTAGTTCCTCAATCTTTATGTATTACACACCAT
>VDFB02369937.1:17822-31860 GCA_007258455.2 Sequoia sempervirens | reverse complement strand
TATCGTACACATAGGATCCCAAGTTTCCATAGTTTGCATTTCTGTGGGCAATTGCAAATATTCCGAATGCAAAGGTCGAAAGCACGAGAATCAGAAATACAATAAGGAAAGCAATGTCCTGAAAAAACCTGCCTTCGTAGTTATATCCGATAGGACCATAGTTCTGAGAAGCAATTTCTTCTTCTTCCTCTGGTTGGCTGGATTTTTCGAGAAGTGGCTCTGAAGATTCAACATCTCCTCCATTGCTTCCCCTTTTCGTAATTGACATTTTTTTTACAACATAGAAATGCCTGTAAGTGCATTTAATTTTTATTTTGTTTTTTGATTTGCTTAAGTTTTGAGCAAGAGAAGGGAACTGAACTTACACCTGACGGTTGCGTATGGAGAAGTTTTGGAACAGTCAAAGGTATATGCTTTGTTTGTTTATTTAGTTTGCTTGACACGAGTACGATGATAATCTTATTCTACAGACAAATCGGGCTGGCTTGCCACGCTTGTTTTGTTTAATTCAATGTGCACGTTGATTAAAAAGTATATATTATAGAGAATTTTTTGTCAAATTTTATCTCATTTACAATTTATTAGAATTAAATATATTATGTTTTAAATTTTGAGTGAATTTAGAGGGTGTATTGGAATTGAAATACACTCCTTGATAGAATTTGAAAGTTTTTATTATGAAAGGGCAAGTGGTTCACTCACAAAAGTTCCCACTAACCACAAGTAGGTTCTAAGTTTGAACGTTAACCTTTCCAATATTCACATTTAAGTACCTATAATTCCTTGTAGAAATAAATAAAATCATTGTAAAGGAGCAAAAAATGATTAAAATTAGAGTCTATATAAAAATGTCTAAAATGCTTCAAATAATTCTTGTATGTGAGGATATAATACACTCTAAATTTTTGAGAATGAATCTACACATTGACGTGAATTTCAATTCATGCAATATTTAGGTAAGAATAGACTTCATTAATCCATCTCTTTTGTTAAGGATGAAGTGTAAAATTGTTGTTGACTATTTGATTGTTGAAAAGTGTGATGTTTAAGGAGAGTGTAAAGAGATGGCAGACGAGATCTCTCTATATAGTCTAATATGCATGTGTTGTAATTAGCATGTTAACATGAAATAGCTAAATAAATAAATAACCTAAAAATAATATTATAATCCTAAGATCATAAATTGACAATAGAAATTAGAATAATTTCATTCAATATTTTTAAAGAATATGAAAGTTGAGAATAAAATTAGTACAACATTAAAAACATTAAAGTTGAGAATGAAATTAATATAATATTAATCAAATTATTAGCAAATATTTCCACAACTAAGCTCTCGTTAGTGTTGTTAATCTAAACATGCACCCTCTATTGAATGATGAATTCAATTACTCAATGAAAACATGAGACTGGTCTCAAAGTGTGTGACCTTGCAAATGAGATCAAACCTCAAAATAAAGGGTTGGTTCCCTCTCTAATCTAGATGTAACAATGTTAATCCAACTCAACACTAAATAATCTTATAGCTAATCATATAATATTGATTTCTCAAGGAAAAGGGAAAGAAGGGATGCATAAAAGGGAAAGGGTGGTGATGCACCTAGACTAATGGTGTCTTCTTGCTCACTACAGTACAGGGAAAATAAAATTGTCAAAGAAACTCACACAACTCTATGTTATGCTAGTTCCTAGAGAATTGCATAGAGGTTAGGGTTTAACATAGACCAAGAGGGACAAATTTCTTCACATGTAGCTTTTGCAAACCTATTTAATACAATATGCAACCTTATAAAATATAGAAAGATTCATGCAAATATGAAGGCAAGAGGATTTGCACAACATATATGAGGTGAGAGAAGGTAAAATAACAATCTTTATTAATACAGATGCATGGAGACTATTTTACAAAAGAAGAGTTACATAATTATAGAGCTCTTGAGAAGAAGAAAAGAAAGAAGGCCCATAACAATTGAGGCATAGTGCCCATGTGAAGATTCACCTCACTGTAAACTTTCCCATTGTAGGGAAACCACAAAACATAAGTTCTTGACTCGTCCAATGATGCATTAGACATACATACAACAACAAGGATAAAAAAAATTGGGAAGTAGGTCAATAACAAAATAAACACCACTTGCAGAGGAAAAGACAAATTCCCCACCCATAGGCACATTGATATTGTAACAACTAACCTCTTCATGACATGAGTTGAAGGCAAAAGAGAATGTCTCCAACTTATGTGGCGACGAAAAGCATGCCACATATGCTTGTTTATTTGCAAAGGGAAGCTCTTCTTTATTCATATCAAATGAAAAAAAATTGAAGCTCACCAAGTTGAACAACAAGGGAACCATCCTCTTGACACATGTGTTGCTGCTCAACATCACTAAAATTGGTTTGTTGTTCCCAAGTGAAACATTTGAGCTCAAGTACACATTATCCCCAATGTAGACCTCATATTTAGTTTTGTTGGATTTAGGGATAGTGGAGAACCAATATACCTCATAATTTCACATGTACCAATGTACACTTAATCAACACAATCATCGGGTTTTGTTGATTCACTTAAGATGAAGAACTAAAATCTCATGTTATTTCTCAGATTTTAATTTCTTCCCCTCAAGGGATCTCTATTTTATTAACTTCAATTGTAGCACAACTACACCTTCCACATATATTACCAAGTAAACAATGTTATCTTCTTTGATCTCTTCCTCAAGTTTAGCAACACCCATGTTATTCTCATGCATGGACATCATTAGCAGCCTTGAACTCTAAAAATGGGACAAAAAAGGTAAGACATTAAATAAGAAAAAATATTCTTCTTCGACATTCTCATCACTAGTTGGCATATGTTTTGAGAGATCAACTCCATGAGTTAATTTGTCTAATTCCTTTATGCCACATATGTATCCTTCTTCATCCGAGGTGTTGCAAGTATCACTTGACCATGAATCCTCATTAGCCCCCTCACCAAATTGGAAAGCATGTTGCCCCATATCATTGTAGTCACCTTCATTCCAACTCATATCAAGTTAGATTCATGTTACTCCCATGGCCTTTTGTTTATGTGGGTGTGAATGTGATATTTTCTTCATTATCAACAAAACAAGGGAGTCCATTAAACAAGGGCACTAATTCATTATTTCATTTTCATCATTATCAACAAAACAAGGGATTCCATTGAAAAAGGGCACTAATTCATTATTTTTATCATTTCCTACTTGTTTTTCCAACTTATTTTGTTCACCCTCCTACTGCCACAACCGACTTTTCTTATATTTTTCTAGAACCATATCTAATTTTTCATTCTCCATGAAATATGAGGGTTCACAAACAATGAGAAACATCTCTCTCATCAAACCAATTAGCTCACTCTATGTGGTGATGAAAAGAATGCCACATATGCATGTTTATTTGCAAAGGGAAGCTCTCTTTATTCATATCAAATGAAAAAATTTGAAGCTCTACCAAGTTGAACAACAAGGGAACCATCCTCTTGACACATGTGTTGCTGCTCAACATCACTAAAATTGGTTTGTTGTTCCCAAGTGAAACATTTGAGCTCAAGTACACATTATCCCCAATGTAGACCTCATATTTAGTTTTGTTGGATTTAGGGATAGTGGAGAACCAATATACCTCATAATTTCATGTACTAATGTACACTTAATCAACACAATCATTGGTTTTATGATTCACTTAAGATGAAGAACTAAAATCTTCATGTTATTTCTGTATTTTAATTTCTTTTGTTGACGGTTGGCTTTAATAACTTCAAAATTGTAGCAGAATCCACCTTCCACATCTATTACTGCAACAATGTTATCTTCTTTGATCTCTTCCTCAAGTTTAGCAACACCCATGTTATTCTCATGCATGGACATCATTAGCAGCCTTGAACTCTAAAAATGGGACAAAAAAGGTAAGACATTAAATAAGAAAAAATATTCTTCTTCGACATTCTCATCACTAGTTGGCATATGTTTTGAGAGATCAACTCCATGAGTTAATTTGTCTAATTCCTTTATGCCACATATGTATCCTTCTTCATCCGAGGTGTTGCAAGTATCACTTGACCATGAATCCTCATTAGCCCCCTCACCAAATTGGAAAGCATGTTGCCCCATATCATTGTAGTCACCTTCATTCCAACTCATCAAGTTAGATTCATGTTACCCTATGATTTTTGTTTATGTGGGTGTGAATGTGATATTTTCTTCATTATCAACAAAACAAGGGAGTCCATTAAACAAGGGCACTAATTCATTATTTCATTTTCATCATTATCAACAAAACAAGGGATTCCATTGAAAAAGGGCACTAATTCATTATTTTTATCATTTCCTACTTGTTTTTCCAACTTATTTTGTTCACCCTCCTACTGCCACAACCGACTTTTCTTATATTTTTCTAGAACCATATCTAATTTTTCATTCTCCATGAAATATGAGGGTTCACAAACAATGAGAAACATCTCTCTCATCAAACCAATTAGCTCACTTTATGGTGATGAAAAGCATGCCACATATGCTTGTTTATTTGCAAAGGGAAGCTCTTCTTTATGCATATCAAATAAAAAAAAATTGAAGCTCACCAAGTTGAACAACAAGGGAACCATCCTCTTGACACATGTGTTGTTGCTCAATATCACTAAAATTGGTTTGTTGTTCCCAAGTGAAACATTTGAGCTTAGGTACACATTATCCCCAATGTAGACCTCATATTTAGTTTTGTTGGATTTAAGGATAGTGGAGAACCAATATACCTCATAATTGCATGTACTAATGTACACTTAATTAACACAATCATTGGTTTTATGATTCACTTCAGATGAAGAACTAAAATCTTCATGTTATTTATGTATTTTAATTTCTTCTGCTTGTTGACGGTTGGCTTTAATAACTTCAAAATTGTAGCAGAATCCACCTTCCACATCTATTACTGCAACAATGTTATCTTCTTTGATCTCTTCCTCAAGATTAGCAACACCCATGTTATTATCATGCATGGACATCATTAGCAACCTTGAACTCTAAAAATGGGACAAAAAAGATAAGACATTAAATAAGAAAAAATATTCTTCTTCAACATTCTCATCACTAGCTGGCATATGTTTTGAGAGATCAACTCCATGAGTTAATTTGTCTAATTCCTTTGTGCCACATATGTATCCTTCTTCATCTAAGTTGTTGCGAGTATCACTTGACCATGAATCCTCATTAGCCCCCTCACCAAATTGGAAAGCATGTTACCCCATATCATTGTAGTCACCTTCATTCCAACTCATCAATTTATATTCATGTTTCCCTAAGATTTTTGTTTATGTGGGTGTGAATGTGGCATTTTCATCATTATCAACAAAACAAGGGATTCCATTGAAAAAGGGCACTAATTCATTATTTTTATCATTTCCTACTTGTTTTTCCAACTTATTTTGTTCACCCTCCTACTGCCACAACCGACTTTTCTTATATTTTTCTAGAACCATATCTAATTTTTCATTCTCCATGAAATATGAGGGTTCACAAACAATGAGAAACATCTCTCTCATCAAACCAATTAGCTCACCAAACAACAAGTTCACCCTTTAAGAGTGAGATTGTGTTAAAATAAGAAAATTGATTAGATCTAGGCTTTTGCAAGGGAATTCAAGGAGTTTATTGAATCTCTTGAGGAAGAATAGGCCTTTGAGAGGGTTGAGAACCTCTAAAACTTGGGATGTTGAAATGAGGAACTTGGGAGGTTACCTTAGTTTCTTGCACGATGTGTTTCTCATTGGCTACAAGCTACTTGATTTATTCTTCCTTAATGATAATCTACCTTGCAAGATCCTCCTCAAGATGCCCTTTTTATGTTTCTAATTGTTTATGATGAAGATGAGATTGATAAGAAAGTTAATTCTACCATATATTATATTCTTATTCCCCATCAATAGCCCTTAACTGCTCTTGGAAGTTTAAACTTATGTCTCATATGCTAATTTTTTGTATTTGTGCATGTTATGAGATTGACTTGGAAGATAAGCATGTTGATTGGGAGAAAAATAGGTATATTGGGGTAAATGATAAGCATATTTAGGTTGTTAAGAAGGTTTAAAAGGGTGGGTGTGAGACAAGCATTAGGAAAGTGTTGATAACCTATTGTAGCAAGGCCATTTGGGATCAAACTAGGAGCACTCCCACTTTGATATGGATGGTGGGGAGGCAAAAAAATCATGGAATGGAATGGAGGGAAAAAGAATGTATCCCTATGATATGTTGGCATTCTTAAAGCATTAAAAGGATCTAAGAATGTATTCAAAATTGCTTTAAAAAATAGAGCAATCATATATGATTAATTGAGATATGAGTGCATACTAGAGTCACCATTTGATAGCCTTAAGCACATGGACTACCTAAGCCAAAAGATTTGACCAACAGAGTTAGCATGGTGTTGAAATATATACTACCCTCAAAGGAAAGATGCACTTAACACACCAAAATCCTTCAATGGATTATATAAAGCTCATGAAAATTGGTCCCACTGGATGTGTTAAAAATTGTTGTCAATCTAAGCATGCACCCTTTGTTGAATCATAAATTCAACTACTTAGTGAAAATATGGGATTGATCTCAAGGTGTGGAACCTTATAGATGAGATCAAACCTCTACATAAAGGGCTAGTTCCCTCTCTAACCTAGATGCAAAGTGTTGATCCAAACCAACACTGAATAATTCTATAGCTAATCCTATCTTACTAATCTCTCAAGGAAAAGGGGAATAAGGAATACATAAAAGGGAAAGGGTGTTGATGCACTCAGATTAATGATGTTTCCTCCTACTTGCTACAACATAAAGAATTAATAAAAAGTACCAAATAAACTCACACAACTCTCTATTATGATAGTTCCTTGATAATTTCATAAAATTTAGGGTTTAACATACACTAATAAGGACAAATTTATTTACACTTAACTTCTACAAACATATTTAACATAGTATACAAACCTTGAAAACATAAAAGCATTCAAGCAAATACAAAGGCAAGAGGATTTTCACAATAAATTTGAGGTGAGAGAAGGTAAAATAGCAATCTTTATTAAAATAGAGGCATGGAGCATGTTTTACAAAAGAAGAGTTGCATAGCTACAAAGCTCTTGAGAATAAAACTAAGGAATAAGACCCCTAACAATGAGCATGATGTTATTTTTTTATTCCTTTGGAGGGGCGTTGAAATGTTAGAACATGTGATAGGAGAAGAAACCCTAGTCACCATCATAAATAAATGGCATGCAAACATGTGTACTATGAGATTAGATTCACTATGGAGAGAACAATATTCTTTTATGGTTTATCAATCAATCAAATATGCCTAGGAAAATAGTTGCACAACTATAGCTTGGTGAAATGGTATGTTAGGAAAGGGATGTCTATAACAATGGAAGAAGCATGGGCATCATTGTTTGTCTTAAAATATGCGGGAAATACATTAAATGTCACCTTTAGAGCTTGATGAATTGGATGCTAGTAGTTGCAGACTTAATCATGTCACAAAGAGGGTAGATGGAAAAATGGCGTCTGAGTGTCATCCTTTGCACATTCCCTATAATCAACCTTGGCCTTCATTGTGTTTACATTACTAATGAACTTTCCCGCGAGAAAATTCCCTTTGCTTCGTCGAGGGAAAGATAGTCACTAGGAACTAAAACTTTAGTTTTGTATTCCTAAGAACCCACAATCATTTATTTCTCTATATTTCTTTCCATTGTCATTTTTTGCCTCTTCTTTTGTAGACCTTTATCGAGGATTTTGTGGGAACTAGGAACCAATGGTTCTTGGTTCCTATGAAACCCAAGATTGTATTCCATCATGCCTAGAGACTTAGTTGATTTGGAATTTGGGATTTATGTGACCAATTAAGCTGGAAGGAAAGGGAACCTCAAAGAGAAGCACTATCGACATAATGACCTATTAAGATATCTCAGGTTGGTTATAATTGGTGGGGGGTACAATGTATCAAAATTTTAGCAACTTCTGTGGGATGATTTCTTGCTAATTATGGGATCCAAAATCCATATCAATCCATTGGGCACAAAGTCAAGGGTTAACAATAATTGAAACAGGCAAACCTCAAGATACCACACAATTGGACATGTGCAAAATGCACTTGGAGGGTAACAACAAAAGGATCTAGATCATATATTATCCTAATGAGAATGAAAAGTGTACAAAGGACTTAGTGGGAAACAATAGAAACCTAACCTAGCCTAAAATAACCTAACTAAAAAAAATATGTTAAACAAAACCATTGGCTAGTTGGTTAAAATAATGACCTTTTCTGATCAACTTGGGATGATTTTCATGTTCGTGAATAACCAAAAAAAAAGGATAAAGGATAGCATTCAAAAATCTATTGAAATCCCTCCCAAAGATTGGGATCAAAATAACTTACCCACCCAAAATATCTATGAGTATAACCCTTATGAAGTGGACAGGTAAGAAAATTGTGTTCTCCCTAATTCTCATCCTCATGTTTAAGAGAAAGCATGACCCAAGGTGACTTGGTGATCTTTAAATGAGCTATATGCTTGATAGGACGTCTACTTGAAAGTGCCAAATCCAAACATCCAAAGATTGATTTTATGCTTGGTATCTACTTCTTTGATGTCTTTCTAGCTGATGAGGGCTCACTTGAAAGTAGGGAAACCTCCTCTTCATGCACATGCTACTTATGATATTTTGAATTAGAAGATGATGTCTTGATGTCAAGGTATAAGAAAAATCCTCTAGGTCATCTCAAAATTGATCTCCTCTTTATTAGCTCATCTTGATTTTGTAGCAACTTTCTTGAAGGCTTGAAGGAACATCAAGCCTCTCCCCTTGGAGCACAAGCATCTTCATGATGTCATGTTCAACTTGATCAACAACTTCATGCATATAATTTTTTTCATCCTTGAGAACAAGACTAACCTCATGCTCTTATTGAGATGCTTGAACAATGGGGTCCTATCCAAGCTAGGAAAGAGCCTAAAATTATTTTTCCCCCCCTTCATCCTCATATTTATCTTCATGGAACAACAAACTAACAAGGTCCTTAACATTTTCTTGTTTCCCCAAGCCTTTTTCTAATGGAAAGGTTTGCACACTCTCCTCGTTATTATCAAAAAACAAGGGAAGTAATAAAATAAAAGCATCAACTCCTTTTTATCATCATTGTTCATTTGCTCAATGTGTTTTTATTCATAATTTTCAAACTTATTTTTCTCCTACAGTAGGTCTAATTTCTTAGTATACAAGACACATGGGGTCTCACCAAGAACAAATTGTTCTTCTTTTTCCTTAATTGCCTCCCTCCCTTTCCCATCAAACTAGCTAGCTCTCTAAACAATTGGTCCACCTCTGTAAAGTGGGCTATGTCTAGACAAGAGAATTGATTTGGTAGGGGAGTTCAATAGATTGGTTGAGTTTCTTGAGAAATAATGGGTGCTTTATGGGGCTATTTTTGTGGAACAATAGATTGAGAACCTCTAAAACTTGGGATTTTATAGTGAAGCTTGGGAGAGATTGGTTTAGTTTCTTGCATGAGTTGTTTCTCTCTAATTGCCAATTGTTTGATTTGTTCTTCCCTACCAACAAAATTCCTTGCAAGATCCTCCTCAATTTTCCATCTATGTGTTTCCATTTGTTGTCAATAACTCTTATGTGCTTCCATATCTTGCTAGTGATATGATTTTGACAAGCAAGCTCATCTTGTTGTAGTTTATTTTCTCAAGCTCTTTGTCAATAACTACTAGCTATTCTTGGAATTTCATTAAATTATGTCTTTGATTCTTATGTTTTCAAAGTTGATGTTCTAAGATTGAGTATGAGGGTAAACCTATTGATTGGGAATAAAGTAGGCCTCTTAAGGTTGATCGCAAGCATGTGCAAGTCGTTGATAGGCATATGTAGAGTGGGTGGGAGGTAAGCACTAGGAAAATATTGATAACCTATTGTAATAGGTCTAAGGCCTCACCTTTTCATGATCATGTTCCCTCCATGTGTCCTCAAGGATATCATGTTTTCTATTTGAGGTGTCATATGTTTTCTATGATTGGAAGTTATACAAGAGTTAGCATTTTCTATGTTCCAAATTTACTCTATGTCCCTTAATTCTTTTGATAGAATAAGCAGGGAAGGGACCTAATCCCATGGAACAATAGTAGATAAAAAAGAACAGTCAAGGTGGGAAACAACACCACCAACCAAACCAAAAAATAGCTTCAAGATGACATGCAGGCCCAAAAATTAAAACCATTGCTATAGTCCAGCCAAAAACTATCAAAAATAAGTTACTACCAACTAAATTAGAGCTACAAATGCCATTAATTAAGTCCACAGTATACCAGGTGGTATTCCACCAAATCTTATAGAGAATTATGAACAGTCCCAAAAATTGGTATAATTCAAAAAACCCATCAAAAAGCAGGAAAACAACAAACCAAGCCATTAGTTGGCTTTCTTAAATAGGTCCCCATACTTAGCTAAGAGAGTTGCATATTCACGCCAATCAAGTCCCTTTGTTTCATCCAGTAGTTTGAGGGCATCTGATTTCCCCTGCTTCTTCAATTTTTTGGTTATCTTCTCTTCTCCCAAGGCCGCACCCAGCATCGCACGTCTCATTAACCTGTTAGTGACTCTCATCAAAGAAACCAAAGCCTTTTCCATATCCTTGAATTGGACCTGCAAAAAAGTTAATCTACTTTTTTTAAAATCAATACTTAATTCTTCATTTTTATTCTCCAGACCAGAAAGCCCAACATCCTGTTCATTCCTAGTTTCATTCTTTTCCTCAGACAGCTCCACTTGCTCCTCCTCTTCCTCATCTTTTTCCTCCTCCTCCAAATCTTCTTCCCCCATATCGTAGGTAGTTTCCTCAAAATCATAATCTTCAGAATCATCATCTTCCTGAGCCTCAAACTCCTCATAACCTAGGATATCCTCCACATCCACTGACACTTTTTCTTTCCCCTTTCTCTCTTTTGAGGCCACCTTCGTTGGCCGGGCAGACCTTCTTCCACCGCTACCGCCACTCCCCTGACCCTGTAAATTCTCCTTAGCCTTCTCTTTTTGGTTCACATCCTTAGAAATATGAATAACTTCACTAGGATTGACCTCCCTTCTAGGTTTCTTGGCTTTTGGGGGCTCAAGCAGCAAGGGAGAGTGTTTTCTCTTTTTAGGGGTAGCTCTAGAAAGCACCAAGTTGACATTCTTTGAATCCTCACTTTTTTGGGACTGAGGGTAGAAGGGTTCGACACATTAGCCACTAGAGAGTTTCTCTTAGCAAGGATAAGCAAATGTCTTGCAACAACAGTAGGAGGGTTGCGGGGAAGTTGTTCAACAGCTAGGGGTTCAACAATATCTAGGTTAACCACCCTAAGTGGTTCAACATTGTCCTCATCAGACTGGTCAGGGTTCTCAACTCTTGCATTAAGAGGATTTCCATGGGGATTTTGGGAAAGGGAATATTTGTACAGAGTAAGCATTTGGCCCTGATGAAGCGGTGGGTTAGCACCTTTCTCAATATTCAACTACATAGAGGATAGAAGGTAAAATGATAGGTTTATGTGCTCCCCATGTCTAATGTGGTTTAAAATAGGAAAGTGATAAGCATGGACAAACATATAGCAACCTTCAAGAGTAAAATAGCGCATAACAAACAGACTCACAAGGGAAAAAGGAGGAGGAAGTTTGAGTCTTGCATACCCATTCTGGAACTGCTTGAGATTTTCTCCTTCATGCAGGAAATTATCCACAAATCTTTGGTAATCGGCTCCACTTTTTTTAGCAACCTTCAAACTAAAATTTTGCAACCCTGGCTGGTATGAAATGAGAAGTAACCTCAAATTTCACAACTCCTATAGAAACCCACCTCTCCTCCAAAAATTAGTGAATTTCATCATTAAACTTTCATTATAGCCTTTGAGAGATTGAAAGAAGGGTGCCATTCTTTTCAACATACTAGAGGTCGCCATTATGTTTCAGCGCTTGGCAATTAGGCGGTTCAGTTCTTTTTCTCGGGCCTCCCATCTTGCTCGTCTCAAGTTTTAAGTAGAGACGGCTAGACTTCATGCTCTCCCTCTCAAACGCTTTCTTCCCTGACTGAAACCAACATTCGAAACCCAAACTAAACACAGAGTCACAAAAGACTTGCAATTCAAGAAGTTTCTTCTTAGGGACGACAACTTCACATTTCCCGGAGCCCAAAAAGCATTATGAATTTTGCAAGCATTAACAACCATAATTAATTTCTTGCCATTTCCCTCTATAGAAATACGTGAATAAATGACAGAGGGATTTTCGACACATATTGAAATGACAACCTTTATCAAAACCAATATCGGCATGTGATTTTTGATCATACTCTTTAACAAGAAATTAATGGGATTATCTCCTTTGAGGATCCTCCTATACCTGCACGTACACCTTAATCCATCATTACTGGGAAAGCTTGATAGCACCACTTTGTACCCTTTCGTCCCACCAACATCTAATCTTTCAAATATGCATTTGATATTCATTTTCAAACTTTCATTGAGGATGACATCTTTAAGAGGTGGCGGCATATTTCCATTTGTCCACCATGTCCAACCCCTACACCCCAACGCCACATTGGCAACACAGTCAGCAACTCTATTCCCTTCCCTAAACACATGTTGAACCAGACATATAGTAAATAAATTTTTGATTAGTTTACATATGTCTATAATATTTTTTATTTCCCATGGGGGTGCAACATCATTTAAAATGTCCACAATTAACTTTGAGTCCCCTTCGATGATTACGTTTTTGAAACCCAACTCCTTTAGGAAATTGAAGGCGCCAAGAGCAGCCATAGCTTCAACTTTGTTGTTAGAGCAGATACCAAGGTTCACTCCAAAAGCCATTATACAGTTGCCAAACTGGTTTCTCACCAGGCCACTTGCTCCAGCGTGACCCAAATTGCCTTTTGAGTAGCCGTCAAAGTTGCACTTCACCCAATCTTTCAGAGGAGGACTCTAGACAGTACCCATCCTATTAAGCATCTTAGACCGGTTTAGATTGGTTAAGTCTCTACTTATACCCCAATTTTGTTTTATTCTCATCTCCTTGTAGTTCGACTAGTTGTGGGAGAAGCCATTTCTGTTTGCCTCAATATTTTCCTTAACTTGAGTTCTAATTATCTGAAACACCTCCCCACTGCTTCTCTCCACTTCTCTAAAAATTCTATTATTTCTCTGCTTCCAGAGCCCCCAAGTAACAAAAGGGGGGACTTGATTCCACAAATCCACAATAACATTATGAGAGAAAGGACAATTAGACCATCCTTAAATAAACAACTTCAAAGAGTTTGGAAACACCAAATCCAAAGACAACAACTGCAACACCTTGGACCACACTTCCCTCGCATAATTGCAATGGAAGAACAAATGAGTTATTGATTCTTCCTCATGTTTACATAGAGAACACCAATTAACCAGCTGGAACCCTCTCTTAACCAGGTTATCAATGGTGAGGATATTGCCATGGGCAACAATCCACTAGAAACAATTAATTTTAGGAATTAGATTCTTAAGCCACACCACTTTCTAGAAAGAATTAGGAACAACATCTTGGATCCTCTCCAAATCTTCATAGGTCTTTCTAACCGAGAAACAACTCGAGGAGCTATTTTTCCAGAGTCATTCATCCTCTCGTCCTCTATCAAACCACTTCGCCTCCCTAATCAAATTGTGCAAGTTGATGAGGAGAGGATCCCAATTCACTTGCCTTTGACCCCACAAATTATTTCTCCTTACCAAGGCATCAAAATACTTCCATTTTGGTTCCTCACCTTCCCAGATTATATAATCACTCACCTTTTTGCCACAAATTCTTTGGAGGCTACACTTTAGGGGATTCAAATCCTCACAAGCAAATAGGGTGGCATTCTCAATCGAAAGATCCTTCCAAAAATCTGTGTTAATCCCATTCCCTATTCTCTTCCTTGCCCCCAACTTCAAAACATTCCTTAATCCATCATATCATGGTGTGTTTTG
>VDFB02369937.1:0-15543 GCA_007258455.2 Sequoia sempervirens | reverse complement strand
AGTTCAACGTTTTTGCCCTATCTTGAGGTGTTAGGTGTTTACTTTGTTTCTTGCATGTCTTTTGTTGCTACTCGTTTCTAGAACAATATTTTCACTTGATCACACCTTTAAGAGATTTCACATCAAGAAACCTTTGAATATTCCTTCCTAGGGCTTCAACAACTATAATAAACAAGTATGGAGAAAGAGGATCCCCCTGCCTAAGACCACCACCATAGGAGAAGAAGCCTTGGGGGACACCATTAACCAAAAAAAATACATAGGAGAAGTGACACATGCCAAAATCATCTTTAAAAATCTACCATATACCATACTTCTTAAGAACAACAAAGAGGAAAGGCCAGGAGACCTTATCATAGGCCTTGGAGATGTTAATTTTGAAGGCCATCCTAGGTTTTTTTCCCTTAATGTTATCATGATTCATACTAGATATTTTCATGTTTTTATTGTTTGGACATTATTTACAAGATCCTTATGGATGATAATTGCTTCCTATGCATAAATTTTATTCTTATACTCTTGTGGTTGTTTTGATTATCACAAATATTGCTAGATGATGGATTTTTATTATTCATTAGATGAAGTTATTATTTGATTACACTGAATAGTTCTAAAATTAGATATCAAGGAGATGTGAATTAGATATGTTGATGTTTACTTGTGATGGTTCTTAGATTTAAATAATTTCTATACGATTTCCTAATTGATTAGTGTTTTTGAAATGTTATTTTAATTTAATATGGTTGCTTCAGCTATTATTATTCATGTGATATATTGACACCTTTTGCTAAGTAAATATGTGAATTTTTCCAATGGTGGTTGGGATCACATAACCACTTCCATTGTTTTATGCCTATGAAATATTAACCTTATCTCAAATGAAGAAATAAAGTCATGAGATATGATGTGAAATATTTTTTAATGTGTTGTGTGATCATATGTGTATGCGAAAATTTATTTTATTTACTTTTATTGGGTTGTCTCTTGGTATGTTTATTCTTTTATGATTTATGAAGCTCTTTATGTGATTTAAATTATGTTTTAATAGTCCTAAATTGTCCCTAGGTGATAGATATATGGTTTATGAGTTCTTTTAGCCTAGGGAATAATTTTATTAGTGTTTAAAACTCTCTTAAATTTAAACCATTTCTTAAAACTGGAAAAAATTAGAGTTGGTTGGTTAGTTTATGTGGTTAGGGGAGGTAGTTTATTTTTTCCTTTTTATTTATTATTTCTCCTTGAGTGGAGAAGGGGCTTTTTCCTCATGGATTGTTCTTGATTTTCTTTTAGGATCTTCATTTGGTAGAAGCAGATTCTAGGTGGAGGAAGGAAGAGAGGAAGGATAGAGAAAGGAAAGAGGGCTTGAGGAGTCTTCATCAAATAGGATAGCAAATCCCATGGTAGGTTCCAACCCTTTTGTTAAATATTTATTTTGATATGTAAAGAAATGTGTGGAATGTTTTTCTATGTGCTTGAAATCTATGTGAAACAAATGGTGAATCCTTCATGGATTATTTTTGTGAATTATATGTGGGTTTATTTTTGGGTATGAGTGCCCACCTTGCCCAAGTTTGTACATAAAGAACCTTTTATGTGTTTAAGGTGAAGGAGGAAAAGCATGTGGATGAAATTTTTGTAATGTGCAAAGTCTGGTAATGTAAATTGTTACGTGGTGCATATTTGTTGACGAATCTATGTGATAGGTGTTGTGTATATTTTAGAAAAAGTTATGTGACCTTAGCTCAAGGGTGGGTTGATTTTCAACCCTATGGTTGGGTGGAGAGTCTATTGGCCTTGTGATTTTTCTTTTGTTGTTGTTCTACTTTTTAGATCCATACATTCAGGATGGAGACTATATTGTGTGTTACACCCCATGTGTTATTACCTATTTACTATTACCTTGTTTGGTAAATTGCTTCAATAAATGTGAATGTGTTGATTTATGAATTATAATGGAAATATGATGAATGAATGTTTGATTCAATTAAATGCTTTATGATTCAATATATGAAATAGAAAATATGAATATGACTAGTATGAGAGGTATATAAATGCATTGATTCAACTAACTATTACTATGGTGAACTAAGTTGAAATTGCAGTAATAGGATCAAGCCTCCGGAAGAGAGGGGAAGTATCACTCAGGAGAAGAACTTGGTCTAGTAACCTCTAACTTAATCTTACTAAGCATTCATACACTCATGCCCTAGTTGGTCTTAGTTGATTCAAGCCAATCAAGTAGATGGTAAGTGATCTTCAATCTAGTTGTGTGTGTTTATATTGATTTGTGATCTTGTTTATGAATGTTTGGAATGAGGTATGTGATGAGTCTTGATGATCAGAGGAATCCTTCCTTGCAAGTTTATTATTATGTCAATGAGTTATATGCATAAATGTATATATATGTATATATGTACATGTCTATGGTAAACTCATACATATGAGTGAATACGTACATGAGTATACATAGGTAAACGTACCTATGCATGCTCATGGATGGATTTACCATATGCATGGGAATACCAATTGCACTAAGTTGACATATATGTGTGTGTGTGTATACATTCCATGTATATATGTCAATTGAGAGAATTGTGTGTATGGGTGTTTATATAAGATATTAAAATAGTATTTACATATATGTATGTATGAAGTATATATATTAATATATATGTGTTAATTAATATTGTAACATATATATATTAATATGTATATTTATATATAATCATTTATATATACATATACTTAGTATTATTCTTTATATTTATATATATAATATATATAATTGTTTATTGATTAAATGTATTTGATAAACTTTAAAGAAATGAATATATATTAATATATATATATATATATATATATATATATATATATATTGATATATATGTTGATATATATATGTATGTATGTATGTAAAATACACACACACACACGTATAATATATATGTAATATATATGTAAATGATAGTTATTACGATAATCTCCCAATGCACATAATATAGCATTTTTAATCATTGTTAATATGGTGAAACAAAGCGCATATTATAGCATGTGACACATAAAACATAAAGCATAGCTTTTGGTGGAATACCACCAGTGCATAAAGTATGAAGACTAAGTCAAACCAAACAAAGGAAGTGTGTATGAATAATACACTGTTGTATAAGCTTTTGAAAGGAAGTTTGAACTATTTTAAATGCCTTTGGAAAAAGTCTAAGCTTGCGCCATGAAGGTGGCACCAAACAATAAGAGGTGGTGCCATATTTGCTTGAGGTTGGAATGCAAAAGAAATCTTTGAATTTGTATAAGCCTACAAATAAGTATTTAGACTCAGTCAAGTGCAATTTTTGTAGCATTTTGTAATGGAGTTCGAATTAGGAAACATGTTTTAAGCTTGTTGTCCCATTTTATCAAGTCGACTCATCCATTCAAATGGTGAGGAATTTGATGTGTTGCAAACCTATTAGTGAGTCGTTGCATGAGGATGAAAGGTGGTAGAAATAATTACTTTTCTGTAGCCTTTGGTTTCTCATAAATTAGTATAAATAGAGGTGCTCATTCTACCAAATGCATCACTTGTCAATCTGATTTTCTTAGTGTTATTCTGCTGCAAATTTAGTGAAAAGTGAGTTGAGAGTTGTATTATTGCTTTATATTTGATTTTTTGAGAGATATAGAGTGAAGCTAGTAGGGGTGTTTGAGTAGTTCATAGTGGAGGTTGCAAGTGAACTTGAGGAGAAGATTATTTAGTTGGAAGCTTTTAAACATGCATTTTGATTTCTACCTCTTTATTATTGTTGACATTTTTGATGTTTAAGGTTATTATGGGAATTAGAGAAAAGTTTTCACCAAAGTTAAATGTGGCCAAAAAGGAATGATAAAGTTTAAGATGAAAATTAAAGTTGTTGGTCACACTTAAATGCTAAGTAATGTAGAAAATAGAAAATGAAAGTTTTGACTAAGTCTGGGCACCAAGAAAAAAAGAGGATGGATTTCAGTTTGTTAACCATGTGGCAAGGCACATTTTTAGGGTTTTTAATCTTAGCTAGATTTGAGCATTAAGGAACTACAATAATGGTGTTGAAAAGGTTTGGTTTCACCCATGTTTCAAGGACAAACAATAGGATATAACATGCAACCAAGAAGTTAAGAGACCCCAATTTTGTTCACTATTTGTCCACATTGTAGTAGAAGAAGGAAAACCTAGCATGATGCATGCAAAATGGAGGATTTCTAGGGGCTACAACAAATTTGTTCCACGTATTAGACATCTTCAGGAAAGTAAAACTCCATGTGGCTGTTTCTACACTTTGCCAGGTATGTTCTTGTGTGGAGATATGGAAGGAGTTTGTTGGTATGTGTAGGCATAGAGTTCCATTCTAAAAAAATAAATTTTCATTCAATATATTATTTTCTTGCTCCATAAGTCCTTGCATTCAATGAGTAATGTTGTGTAGTGGTTATTTGAGTTGTCACATGCTTTTATAAATGTCTTTTCATTAGGTCTTGTGAGGCTTGCCCTAGTATTGTTTTTGTTATAGGGAGTGTCGTGTTTTAAACAATGCATAGGCCTGTTAAATGGTATAATGAGATGTATAATAGAGTTTTCAAAGGGAAATCTATGAAGTGAAAATGAAACAAGGGTAATGATAGTACTTATTAAGGTGTAGTTTTCAATGAAGCATGATAATTGCCAAACCCTACATGACAGTGGCTTAGACAAAAGACAGAGGTTTGGTTTCTCAAAGGGCAGTGATATCATGCCAAGAATAAAGGATAGTATAAACACAACATGTAGATGGCAGTCACTTGCAAAGTTGCAGACTTTAATAGAGATGATAGTCACTATGATCTACCATGACAGAGTTTGAAGAGTGAATAAACAACTGTGCAAAAGGGGACAATGAAGTAATCAAGGGACAATCAAGATGTAG
This sequence comes from Sequoia sempervirens, assembly GCA_007258455.2. Lineage (NCBI taxonomy): Eukaryota > Viridiplantae > Streptophyta > Pinopsida > Cupressales > Cupressaceae > Sequoia > Sequoia sempervirens. The sequence continues at coordinate 10,609 of VDFB02369937.1, read as the reverse complement.
AAAGTATTCCTCCTTCAAGTTCTAGTAGAAAAGAGTGTTCATAGGGTTCATTAGTTGATGAATAGGGTGAAAATTGTAGTGTTATTGCTTTAAGAGGCAGGTTAGATTAGATATGGCAAGGTGTTTGTATCACATATTCTTGTGAGCCCACAATTATATCAAATGATCCAACAAAGAGAAGGGTGGTCTTGCAAAATTATGGAAAAATATTTGCTCCTTCTTATCCAAAGTCACTAAAGTGGTAGAGGAACTACTGAGGCATGCTACAGGAACAAAGACATTGGCTCAAGAAAATATTTGAGAGAGCCAAGGAGATGGCAGGTTTGAGGTATGAGCAAGGTTTCAAACAATGAAAAGGACAACATATGAAGAAAAAAAATTATCCAGTCACAAGAATGATCATGAAATATACAATCCTTAGAAGATTGAGCACAAAACATGAATCATTATCAAAGGTACCAAGAAGTGTAGCCAACTAGTAAAAGATATAGCTGATAGTTATAAAGAGTTTGAATTTGAAGGAATGTTGCTTGTTGTTGTCAAGGCATCTCATGGACCCTCTAACAGTATCATGTATAATAAGAAAAGTTTATTGAAAACCCCCAAAACCAGTGATAGAGCCTTTCATGATGATTTGTAACATAAGAGGGGTCTTTCATGATTGTAGTAGTCAAAAGAGCAATGTTAAGACATAGATGACAATCCCAATGAGGGTGAATAGTGACAATTTCAAGAGGAGAATTGTGCACATGTAGATACTGAAGGAAAAATACTTAAAATGATAAAAGATTAGAGACTTGAAGGATGCATCATGAAAGGTATTATGAAGCTATAAGATGAAGGAAAATCTCCCACAGTCTAGGTGGTAGTCTACAATGAAGTCATCAAATCCAAACATTTAAGGGACAATCTCAAGCAAAGAAGGTAGTTATAAGTGTAAAAAGTCACAAATGATAAACTCAAGGACAGTCACTACAAAAGGTAAATGAAAGTATAACTTATAGCAAAGAGAAGGGAAACCCTTCAAAGATGGCAAAATGTTTGAAGAGGTTCAATGAATAAAGAGGAAATCATGTGGTTGTAGATAGATTGAACAACAAGTTTTCATCTAAGCAATTCAGATTGGTAGCTGATTTCACATTTTAAATTGAAGACAATAGATGCAAAAATTGCTCCAATGTTTTGCTTATAAGTCACTTTCTTAGGATTGTAAATGAGGAAGAGTATGCAAATGTATAGTACAAAGGACTGAACTTCAGATAAGAGTCTAAGATGAAAGGCAAAATTCCATCAAATAAATAACATAGGTGTAGCAAGACAAAGGGGCAACAATGATAAATGCCTCAAAGTAAAGGGCACCTTTTCTCACCAAGAAAATGCCATGGCAGTCAATGATTTTCAAAACCATTATAATATTCAACAACAACATCCTTTAGTATAACAACATCTTCAATTTAGGCAACTTATTCTCATTAACCAACCTTTCCAATATGATGCAAGGACATAGTTTCAAGAAATATTCAAAGCCTATTTCTCAATAATCAATGTTGCAACATCAACAAACATTGTTACAGTTACAACAACCACCAAGACAAACCACTATAGTTGACATTTTGGACAATGCAACAACATGGTAAGTTTCCATAAAGAACTAAGCAAGATACTAAGAAGAACACTATGAAAAAGCATGAAAGATGGTCAAGATGTAATGTGAAGAAGGTGGACAAAGAAGTTGAAGATATCCATTCCTACTGAAAGGTGGTACAAAATGTCTAGCAATTCTTACATACTCAATGTTATAGACAAATGTCTACTAGGAGTGTGTTTTGTACCTTACCCTGCATAGGAAATTCAAGCATGAAGGATGAGCATCACTACTAAATAAACACATTTCAAAAGCAAAAAAGGATAGGAAAAGTGTTCAGATTGAAAATAAGAACTAATGAATGTAGATATGAGACCACATACAAGGCAGTTCACAACCCTATGACAAGTTAATCACAAGTTAGTTGAAATGGAAAGGTTCAAGCCTTTTGAGGTGTATAGCCATGCAACAAGAAAAAGGTTAATGGATATGATATATGCATACAAGTCCAAGATAGGGCAACATAATTTTCTTGTAAAGAATGGTAGTTCCATGGTGAGAGAAAATAATCAAAGGGGTAACACCCCATAGAAGGATAGTCAAAACTTTAAGGTGCAGTCCATGATTACAAAGGGATGGTGATAGCATTTAAAGCCACAATGCAATAAGATGGGAAGCTTTTTAAAAAAAAGATAGATCCTAAACAATAAAGGATAGAGCCCTATATAGTTTCCAAGACAAAATAATAGAGGTGAAAATGCATGGATCAAAGTATTAGTTTTCCTCTGTCAGATATGTGGCAAAACAAGTTGAGGAGTGGTAAAAGATGGCATAACTCAAGAAGAGTTAGCATTAACATTAAATAATAGTTGATAGACATGAAGATATATTGAAATCCATCAAAGAAGTCAAGTTCTACGCTGGAAAAGTGGTTGATGCAATTACAACATGTTCATTTAGTATGCTAGTGGACCTTTTAAGGCATTGAAGGGGATGAATGCATAGTTAGGTGACACATGTCAACGAAAACACCTATATAAGCAACTCCTATCAACTTTCAGATGGCAATAAAAGATAGTTTTGTTATTCAACAAGTGAAGGAATCTTTCTAGCAACAAACAAGACATAAGGTAATTGAAAGGGGTCAACACTTGCTAATCCCAACACCATATAGGAGACTCTTTAGGAATGAGAGAAGGAGAGGCAATTTTCCAGTGCCCAAATGAGGTTGGTGCAACAACTTAGTCAAAAAGTTTTCTTGAATGGTCATAAAGATCTGTCCTATATTCTCTCCCATGTTGGGATAGAGAAAAAGGCATGCCTAGGCCCATTGTTAGTTAGTTCTTACATTTTCTACTAAATGTTGCAACTTTTGTAAGTTCCTCTCTGCAAAATACTATAATGTAACTAGAAAACCAGTCTTTGAGACTGCAGAATAAATGTAATATTTTTAGATTTTGAAGGAAAATCAGTCTTTTTTAGGCATATACTATTATAAAGACACCTTTCAACAATAAATATTTTAGTTTACTGCCTTTAAAGGCCTGTTTTATAGTGTGCAACTAGTAATTAATGTTTACTTTTGTCATTTCATGCATGAATCCTTAAATTTATGTCTTATTTTGGCACCTTTTAATAGGAAAATCATATTTTGTGTAGGTTATAGTCTGTGTTTAGGTGAAAAACAACTTCTATTTGTGAAGAACACTCTATTTTCTTCCTATGACTGGAAATCACTCAACCTCTCTATAAAACACTAATACATGAGTATGTTTAAGCTGATTTGTGTAGAAATAACTGAGTTATTGGTCTTTTGTGTGTCAAAAAAATAGTCTTAAGTCTGAGAAGACACATTTTTGATGCATCACCTTGGTTGTAGATTCATTTCATGATTTTCTTTCTACCCTTTTCCATCAATAAAGTAGTAGTTTAAGTTAGGATAGGTGAACACCAAGAGAACCAATTCATTTTGGAGGTTAAATCCCACATCTTGAGCCCACAATTAGGGGAGTTATCCCATGTTTCACTAGTAGGCTGAGTTTTGCAACTTAGTAAGGGTGCACTAATTGGTGATAACAATTATTATGTTGGAAAGATTGTTTCTTTTATTCTCATGTTGAAAGATTATCTTTTTTTTGTATGAGGTGTTTGGATATGCTTGCATACCATTTGGTTGTTTCTTGTTTTGTGAAACCTTACTTTTGATATATACTCATATAGATATGTATACAATAGTTGTATTATTATATGAATATAAATACTATTTGTACTATACATAGATTGTTAGTGTTCGCCCTCATAGATGTTGCAGTTGTTGCCCTTGATGTCAAAGACACACAAAGACACTTGATGACAGGCATTTGATAGGAATACAAACATTTGAATTGATATGGTATCACATTTGATAAATAGGTATGACATGTTTGGGTTCAGTGTGATAATGCATTATACAGGTTGATAACATATTCTCAATAATGGTCATTTGATACACATGATATTTATATTGTATTCTATTCATGTGGTTTATGTTATCTTATTAGTTGATACATATTGATACTTGATTAGATTTCAATGCCAAATGCATTGTGTCGCTGATAAGGGGATTAATGTTCTATCAATGAGTCCATTGATAAGCCATTAAGATTTTATCATTCACATAAAACATGAGACATTGATTTTCTAATACAAACAATATTAATTTGTATCTTGTAATAAGGTATCATTACAAGATCATGATTCACCTAGATGGCATTGGTATATGAGGTGCAATACTTTGATTATCTACAAGGTATAATGATTGGTGCAAAGTTCTCAAGCTATTAGAGGTTATGATTATGGTTGACAAGTCTAAATTCATTTAGACTTTGTGCATAGACAAAGTTTTATATGTTCAACAAGGCCAACAAGGTAGTGTATTTGTTTGTTTCACATGGTAATCAACACCAACTACATTGAGCATTATGAGAATTATATTTTTTGGGAAAATCATGACTGACATAGTGATTATTGGGGATATAGTAATAATGCTTTATTTGTAACACCGAAACAATATTTGTGCCCTAATTTACTTTCATTCTTGGAAAAACTCAAAATCATTCTACTGTGGCCAAGCTAGGGTTTGCATAAGGCTGAAAGTTTCAATTGAGAAGGTGGTTTAGTGGCTGCATCTTAAGGACAGTGGTTTTGGCATTCTACAGGCAGTTAAGGTTTACCATGGCAAGCAAAACGGTAACTCAATTTCATTTGTACTATTTTACATGGTCTTATTGGAAGTGGTTTTATTTCGAGTTTAGTGGTATTCTAGCTTTTTGTCCTATCAGTTGAGTTTATCATTTCTTGGAGTATAGAATGCACAATAATCTACCCTTGTTCGTTAGGGATTCTTATTCTTTAATTACACGGGTTTGAAGATTATTTTGCATACATTGTATTTGTCATGTATGTGTTAAAAGATAGTTAGAATGGAAGTGGAGGTGTTGAGGCAGTGACTTTGATGAAATAAAGCAAGGTTAAACAGGTGTTTTCATTCCTTAACCTTGATGGCTCTTGGTTTATCTGAAATGGTAAAGGCTAAAATGTTCATTAACTTTGAACTATCATTTAGTTTGATAAATAGTGTTGGGTTTGTTTTAAAATGGTGTTTCATTAATTTGTGACTATTTCTTTTGAAACCTTAGTTGGTTTTTAACAAAATAACAAAACCATTTTGTGATTAAGGATTAAAGTATATACATATTAGTTATGAAGATGGCAGTTTGTTTTCGGTTCAAAGAGACAGTTTGAATATAGTTTTCTTGTTGGTTATAAGCTTGAATAGGGGGCAATTTTGAAGAAAGTTAACAAGCTACATGTTTCATTTATCTGAAAGGTAGTAACCATTATTGGAATGCATATATAAATAGTGATTTATCATTGTTGGGATTTTGATGTTTTTAATGGAGACATCATGCTGAATGTAAACGAAATTCTGTGATTGAAGTTTTGCAAACATGATGCAAAACAGTTTGTATAACTGATATATTTAATATTTTAGAGATTCCAGAATGAATCTTTAAGATATTAAATGTATTAGAATGAAAGTGAAATATGATTTGAAGTGAAACAGATAAACCTTCTATATTTTACATTCTATATTGTTGATGATTAAATGTGTGTATGCTAGTGAGGCACTCTTGTAATCAGTGAGATTCTTTGGTCAATGAGGCCATTTTTTTCAGTGAGACATTGTTTTATTGCTAGTGAGGCATTTGAAATCTATTAGTGAGATAGTATTGCCAATGAGGTGTTTGAAATTATCCGCGAGATAGTATTGCTGAGGCATTTGAAATCTAACAAGGAGATGTATTACTCAAGGAGGCATTTAAAACATAAAGTTTTTTCGCATACTGAGGCATCATTTTTGAAGTGGTTTTTCTACCCCTAGAGGGTTTTCCACTCATCAAATTCTTTGTCCCATGGTCTCATTGCTTTGATGTGATAATGTTTCAAAATTGTGATGATCTTTGGTTTGTTTTTAATATTTCTTATTTCAGTTCTTTTTAATGATTACATTCAATTCAATAATGTATTTATCATTGAAATAATAAGAGCATAGATTATTCAACCTCTTTTCAAGGCAAAGTTGTTCTGTTCAAGACACTCCATTCACCCCTGTCTTCTTCACTCCAATAGTTAGTTTCTATATGAAGTATAGATATAATCTACTCTAGGTGCATAGTGTAAGGTAAAAGTTGCTTTGAAATACTTGATTGTCATGTTAGATAATGTGAGTCAAAAGGAAGGCTATTCTTGGGATTAGGATAATCCACAGGAAATGGAATAACCTAGAATAGAATGGAATAGAATACTAATGGTCAAAATACAAATCGAGCAATTGTAGTGGTGAATATAGATGACCCTCACTCAAAGTACTGGGTGTTGAATCTTTGGCCAAAGTAGTGTAGGTAGCCACTATCTACACTATCAATTCATTGTGATCCAAATAAATATTAGGTTGAGAATATCATAGAATTAGAGGTTGAATTTATGGCAAGCTCTAGACATGTAGGACACATCACTATGCTCAGAAAAGGCTATTTGAAGGACAAGGTTACCAAACCAATCTCTTCATCGAAGGGTAGGGCCATCTACCAGTTTGGTAGATGTGCAAGGGACCGCAATTAGTCCATGGTTGGTGGAAAAGTGCTTGAGTGATGCTTCTCCTCATGCAGTTGGTGGCCAAGATTTGGGAGAATGACATTCTAGACCATTTGTATTTCTAATTCATGTGAGCTTGTTAAAGCTATGTATGTATCAAGTGTCCATATTTATGGAAATTTTAATGTGAAACATTATCTTGAATATATTTATGTAAAGTTAAATCATATTTATATTATTGGAATGATTCTTTAATTATACAATGGAAAAGTTTGGATAAAGTTATATTTCAAATGGTATACGACAAATTCACCGACAACAATTCACCGGTGGAAAATTCACCATCATGTCAATTCATTATGCTAAAAAATATAATTTCATGAATTTTTTACTAATTTTCCATGCATGTATGAATTGTCGGGTATGAATTATTGACGGTGAATTTTTTGTCGGTGAATTGTTGGCAATGAATTTTCCTAGAGCCATTTCAAATGATGCATTTATTATCAATTGAATAGAAAAGAAATTTTTGTATTGCTCCACTTTAGATGCATAGATATTTACATGTGGGTAAAACTTAGTAGTTTTACTAGGGAGAATAATGGGCATGTTATATTGTGGTTACCCAATCTATGGTCTTAAAAAGGAAAACATGTTGAGCTTTGTGAGATTAGGAAGGTATCATGAACCCACGATGTTTATTGACTATGGTTTTCAATTTGTAACCTAGTAAGGTATTAAAATTTCTAAGTTGTGTAAGATCAAGAGAAAGAAGTACATGTGTATGCATTTGTGTGCATAAGAAGTAGATTAAGGATTTTCTTCTCCACATACTAAAAGAACTACTTAGATTTTTTATGCATAATGAATAGAAACATAATTGTACTTAAGAGATATAAAATTAAACTAATTATTGAAATAAGATGGTTTGGTTTTTTTCCATAAATGCATTACTCTCCAAAGTCGAAACTATGGAACTTGAGAAAGAAAAAAAACTTTCTATATCTTATATTTAATGATGCAATGTGTGTGTGTGTGTGTGTGTGAATTTGCAGTTTAATGAGGTTGTTGTGTTTTGTTTAAATGCAAAAAAATATGTTTAATTTGAATATACATACAATCTAACTTCAATACTAGTTATATATATATATATATATATATATATATATATATATATATGAAATCAGATTGTGTTTACCATATTTGATTGGTAAATTTTACATAGTTTAATGAGGTTGTTGTGTTTTATTTTAAATGCAACAAATATGTTTTAATTTGAATATACATATAAACAAAATCCAATTTCAATATTGGGTTTGTGTAAAAAAATATATATTTCCAAATTAGCAGTGTAATTGGAAAATTATAATAATTAACATGTAAATAGATTGAAAACCCTCTGTAAATCTTTCCAACTTGCAATGTTTAAATATGTAAATGATTCAAATATGCAAAATCAAACTCAAGCAACCAAATGGGATTCAAATATGAAGAAAGATAGGAATTTAAAATGGACATTCAACTTGAATGTAATGGCAATAAAGAAAGGAATGCAATATTTAAATGAAGATCAAGTAGTTATAAGTTAGTTGTAATTAGAAATTAATTTTTAATTTAATTGAATTATGAACTCAAACAAAATAAAACTAAACTTGATTAGTGTTTGGAAATGTTTGAATTGTTATTTTAAGTAAGGAATAAATTGTTCAATTCAACTTTAGACTTATAAAACCATCTTAGATATTAGATATAGTTACTAGTAATTTATAAAAAAATAAATGGCATTTATTTTCATTTTATAAATAATTTTTCCACTTTAATATTGTTTGTGATACATGTATAGTTTTTGATTAACAAGAAAAATAGGTTTTGAAGTGACTCAAAACCCTTTACATCAAAACGCTACACAAAAATATAGACACATCCAACCAGAAACCAAACAACAACCAATAAAAGAAAAATAAACATCAACAAGTTACTTCATATTCTACAAGGTGTTAGCAACCTCTAACTCCTAGTTGTAATGCAGGTTAACTAGCTCCAATAGCTCGTTCTTCTCTTCTTCAAAAGACTTCTTCTTGCTACCACGTGTTCTAGCACTAGGCCCCTTTGCTTCATCCAATATTTGTTTTTCCCTTTTTCTTTTGTAACCGACTCCTTCTTTTTGCTATTCTCAATGATAGATTCAACCATTTTTTGCTCCTTATGCTCCTTAAACTTCTCCATGAGGATCCTCAGAGCCTCAACACTATTCTTAATTGAGCATTAACTTATCTTTAGGAGATTCTCAATATTGGTATTGACCTCCTAAATTTTATTTTCCATAGCTTGCATACAACTATCATAATCCTTTTTTAACACATTGATAGCTTCCTCAGTATCATTTAACCTACTCGCTCCCTATTTCTAGACCCAAAATGATCCCTCTCCTAAATTTACAAACTCTTTTCTATAGTCCTCAATCTTTAACATTAGTTTTATTAATTTCTAAGAAAAGCTATTAGAAATCTAAAATAGATTGAATAGCCCAAGGAACTTTTTAAGAGAAAATGAAAGTTACATAAATTAGAAAAACATGAATAGTGAAAACCAGAACTTTAAGAGATTATGCAATGTCAAGATAGCTGAGAATTATATTAAGGCTTCCAAGATAAAAAAATACAAGCTAGGTATTGAGTTTATATAGAACGAAGGAGAGGATGAAGATGGGAAATCAACCAATAAGAATTGACCACCAATATTAATAAAGTGATGAAAAATTAAATACTCCACCCTTAAAAGGTGGAGACAACTCATCACTTTAACTCTAGTTATTAAATGATTAACTCACTTTATTATCTTAAGCAAGCTTAATAAATGTGTAGGTAAAACCTATAACTAAGGAAAAATTAAATATCCCACTAGGAAAATAAAAACCTACACTAACAAAAACCATTTGGCCAATTTGAAATAATTAGCCACTCCTCCCTAGCTAACCCCAACACATCATAAATTTCATCTTTTTTGGCATGTAGGTAAGATAAATCTTTAGATAAATGGGGATATTAGCGACATCTGTGTTTTCCTTGGCAGAGCATTTCATAGGAGTATGGGCCATCCTATCATCAATATTTTCCTTGCCTTTACCAATCTCCACCCCAATATTCTCCTTGTATTTTCCCACCTCTTCCCCATAGGGTTTAGATTTTTATTTTCATCTACTTTCCCCTTTGAATCCAACCTCCTCATCCCTAGTCTAAGAGCCCTTTGACAAAGATATAGCCTTCTCAACTTTCTTTGGTCTTCTTTCCAATAGCCTTTATTTTCTTCTACTCTTCGCAATCAAAAGGAGTCAAAGATAACACTTCCATAGATTCATCCCCTTCATCCTCCTCCCACCATTCATCATCATCATCATCATCATCATCATCATCATCATCATCCAATGATTCAAAACTCATGTTGGAATAGTGGATAACCATTGGCTTTTGTTTTTCCTTGACAATACCCTTACCCTTCGAAGTCCACATAGGGGTTTAGGTCTTAACATATTCACTTATTAACATGACTAAACCTCATGCAAAATTGATAGTTTAGGGTTTTTCAAGTGCTCTTTCACAAAAAAAATAGCGAAGCGAGGAGAAAATATGGAAAGGACACTAAAATCTTATGCCTAAAGTGATTTAGAAAAATAAAATGGACACCCAAGATAACAGTGTATCTTCCATCAAGGGTAATATAGTGCATTATAACCACCACAATCTCAGCCCAAATAGGTTTGGTAGAGATTTTTTCATATCCCTAGGAAGACAATTTCACCATCTTATCACGTTCATTACCTTTAAAGAATTGATCAAGGGCTTCCTCATTTTCTTTCCTAACTTTATTCCATGCATCTACAACCCAGTT
>VDFB02369936.1:27913-68452 GCA_007258455.2 Sequoia sempervirens | reverse complement strand
ATATAATTGAGAAAATCCTGATCACCCTAACGAACTGCTATAGTGATAAGATTTTGGTGATTGAAGAAGTGTATGATCTTAAGTACACATTGGAACAGTTGTTTGGAACCTTGCAAGCATTTGAGTTTTTTTTTTTTGAAAAGAAGACAAGATGGAAGAAAAGACAGAAACAACATTTAAGGCAATGAAGATTGAAGAGGAACTGGATAGTGATGGTGTTTATGAGTTGGAAGCTAACTTCACCAGGAAGTTGAAGAAAGGATCCAAAAAGTATAAAGGTATGTTTCCCTTTAAATGTTTTAGTTGTGGTAATATTGGTCTTTATGCTTCAAGATGTCTGAATAGAGCTATGCATAAGAAGAATACAAATTATAAGGATAAGGATAGGAAGGATAAGAAATATAAGAAGCTATACTACGTTAAAGAAGAAGCATGAATTTTTTATGATGAATTTGAGAATGAGATTGATGATAGTGAATGCTTATTCTTAGCTTTGGAAAGTAAATCTTGAAAATATGCAAGCAAGAAGGCTCTGGAGAATAAGAGAAATAGGATCAAAGGTACTTTGGTTACCACTTTTCATGCAAGACTGGATGAAGACTACTAGGTAATTGATAGTGGATGTTCAAATCACTTGACCAGAGATAAGAGTAAGTTCACTAAACTTGAGAAATATGATGGTGGTTTAGTTATGTTTGGTGATGATTCAGGAGCTAAGATCTGTGGGAAAGGTTCAATTAGTTTTGATGGAGTGCATAGTACTGATGATGTATATTATGTGAAGGGTCTGAGTGTTGGTGAAATGTGTAGCAATGGTTTCAAAATTGTATTCCAAAACAATACTTGTGAAATAAAAAAAGGTCCGGAAATGGAGATATGATTGCTACTAGAAGAACTCATGGAAACATCTACCAGCTAAAGAGAGTTGATGGTCATTGTCTTGTATCTCAAATCAGTGAAAGTTGGTTATGGAACCAAAGAATGGGACATGTAAATTTTGATAACCTTGTCAAGATTAGTGAAAAGGAGATTGTTTGAGGAATTCCTAGAATCACAACCTACTAATGCTATCTATAGAAGTTTTCAATTTAGGAAAAAAAACAAGATGAAACTTTAAGGAAAAAAGAGCACTCTACTATCAGAATGCTAGAGTTAGTTCATACTAATCTTTGTGGTCTGACTAGAGGTTCGACTAGAACTAGAAGTCTGAATGGTGATAGATATTTCATGTTGCTTATTGATGATTATACTCAAATGACATGGGTTTATTTTCTTATAGAAAAGACCCTTTCTCTAGATAGATTTAAGGCATTCAAATAAAGAGTGGAAAATGAAGTAAATTTGAAAATCAAGTGTTTGAGATCTCATAGAGGTGGAGAATTCACTTTTGGTTGCATTATGTGAACAACATGGCATAAGAAGATAGTTTTCTGCTCCAAGAACCCCCCAGTAGAATGGTGTAGTTGAAAGGAAAAATAGGACTATATAGGAGGTTGTTAGAACAATGATGAAAGAATCAAATGTACCAGATGTGTACTAGAGAGAGGCGATACATAATGTTGTTTATGTTCTTAATAGAGTTCAGATCATATACAATAGCACAAAGACTCCTTTTGAGTTATGGACTAGTAAGACTCCTACTATGAAGTATTTTAACGTATTTGGAAGTAGATGCTATATTAAAAGAGATGATGAAAATCTTGGAAAGTTTGATGCTAGATGTGATGAAGGAATCTTTCTTGGATACTCTACTACTAGCAAAGCATATAGATGCTTTAACAAAAGATTGAGAAAGATTATTGAAAGTGCTCATGTGAAAGTTGATGAAGACATACACAAACCTATTGAGATAAGTGAAGTTGAACCTAATGATCCTATTTGTGGACATGTACCAGAAGAAAAAAGAAGGAAGAAGAAGAGAAAGGAGAAAAAGTGGAAGAAGAAGGAGAAGAAGAAAATGAACCAGAACCTATTGTTAGGACTCCCGAGTATATTGAGAAGAATCATCTAGAGGATCAGATAATTGGAGATAAAAGTGAAGGTGTGAAGACAAGAAGCAAAGCTACATCTAAGGTAAATTTGTGTCTATTACCTCAAATTGAACCCAAATTTGTAAGTGAAGCATGTGAAGATGAGAGTTGGATGAGAGCTATTAAAGAAAAGTTGCAATGGATAGAAAATAATCAAACATGGAAACTAGTCACTAGACCTATGAATAAAAATGTGATTGGCTTGAAATGGGTGTTCTGAAATAAGCTAAATGAAAGTGGAGAAGTTGTAAGAAATAAGGCAAGATTGGTATGCAAAGGATATTCACAAGTTGAAGGTATATATTTTGAAGAAACATTTTCCCCTATGGCCAGAATGGAAGCTAGTAGGATGTTTTTATCTTTTTCTACCCACAAGGACTTCAAAGTGTATCAGATGGATGTTAAGTCAGCTTTTATGAATGGTGAATTGGAGGAAGAAATGTACATGGAGCAACTTGAATGGTTTCAGTTGTCTGAAAAACTGGACATGGTTTGTAAGTTGAAGAAGGCATTGTTTGGATTAAAGCAAGCTCCCAGAGCTTGGTATGCAAGATTGGAAAGATATCTGACAAAGCAAGGATTCAACAAAGGCTCTGTTGACAACAACCTTTACATCAAAGTGAAAGGTAACAAAATGTTGATAATAGCTTTTTATGTTGATGATATCATCTTCGGTGGAAATGAAGGCATGTGTAAAAAGTTTGTTGAAGAGATGCAAAAATAATTTGAGATGTCTATGATCGATGAATTAAATTTCTTCCTTGGTCTACAAGTGAATCAAACTGATAAAGGGATATTCATTTCACAATCTAAGTATGTAAAAGAACTATTGAAGAATTTTGGGATGGATGATTCCAAACCGGTTTGTACTCCTATGGTAACCAGATGTAAACTGAGCAAAGACGATGAATCTGCTAAGACTAATCAGAGAAAACATAGATCTATGATTAGTGGACTATTGTACCTTATTGCTACTAGACCAGACTTTATGCATGTAGTATGTTTAGTTGCCAGATTCCAAGTAGATCCCAGAGAAGCACCTGTCACAACTGTAAAGAGGATATTTAGATATCTTAAAGGTACACCAAATTATGGACTATGGTAACCTAAGAGTGATGATTTCGCTCTGAGTGCTTATATAGATGTTGATTGGGCCGGATGTGTAGATGATCGGAAGAGTACTAATGGTGGTGCTTTCTTTCTTGGTGGAAGATTAGTTTCATGGTTGACTAAAAAGCAAGACTCGGTTTCTTTATCCACTATAGAGGCAGGATTTATTGCTACAACATCCTGCTACACACAAGTTTTGTGGATGAAGAAAACACTAAAATAAATTGGTGTGGTATGTGATGAGCCTATTTCTATTTTCTATGACAACACAAGTGCAATAAAAAATCCAAAGAACCTATTTATGCATTCAAGAACAAAACACATATCTATCAAGTATCATTTTTTAAGTGAAAAAGTGCTAGAGAATTAAGTTAGATTGGAGTATGTGACAACAAAGGAATAAATTGCAGAAATATTTACTAAGGCTCTTCCAATGGATACTTTTGAGCATCTTAGGGATAGGATGGGGGTCATTGGCCCTCCTAACTAGGTGCACATGAAGGTGCCTTAATCCAGTGAATTCACAAATTCTTCATTTATCTAGACTAATAAATGGGTCTACTCTGCAAGGGGAGTAGAAAAGGTTTTCATTGTTCTAGTATGAGTGTACTCCTAAGGGGGAGTAATCAGTATTGTTAGTCTTTTCTATTGATGTCAAAGGGGGAGAGAAAGTCATTTGAAAAACAAGTGAAGAAGAAGAGAACATGTTCTCTCAGGATATTGTGTAATTTTTTTGTCTTTGATGGTTTTTCACATCATGTGTTTTCATCAATGACAAAGGGGGAGATTATTGCAGATATGAGAAAGTTTTGGTAGTGTTGTCATTAATGTTGTCATTGATGTCAACACAGTTCAGTATGTTGTAGATTGTACATGCATAACTGAGATGCTATTGAGATGTTGTGAGTACATGGAGCTATCTTTTTAGTGTTGTAGATGTGTTGGTTGGATATGTTTCCAAGTGATTTTTAGAAAATTAAAAGAAGTGAAGTTAGAATGATAAAAGTGTTCAGAATGTGCTCTGCTATGTTCTTTGCATTTATCCTATGTTGATCCTATGCTCGTTTGGATCTAAAGGTTTGATAATGGGGATTTAGTGGTGATATATCCTGATTTTTAGCTTCTAGTTTGATGGTACGTGAAAGTTACGTTCACCGGTATGTGAATTGTTTTGGTAGATTTGGTCTTCTATGGACTGGGAGAAATATTGTTGCTCTACAGTTCTACTCTATTTTGTTTTAGATCTTTTGGATCTGGAATATGTCTTATAAAGGTTTTTTTTTCTATGCTCTAGCAAAGAGGTTTGAATATTGGTGTTCTAGAAGGCATGTTTCAGTATTCTAGTGTGAAGTTTATACAGTCTAGATGGACTAGTGAAAGGTGTTCAGTGAATGAAGTTTTTTGTTTTTTTGTGGATGTATCTGGAATATTCTGATATGTATTCACATGCATAAGGAAGTGTGTTGTGGTTTTCATGTGCCATCTTCTTCTTGGGAAGCATGTACATGAATTCTCTTTCTTTTTTCATTAGGTTTGGCCAACTTGGTGTTTACACTTCATTCAAAGAATGAAATTAAATTAAGGAAGCGTGTGGTTGATCTGAGAAATTATTTTGTATCTTGGTTAAATGTTTTATTGGTCCACTCTCATTCCTTTCCACCAGGGGGATGTTGAGTCGGTGACCTATTTTGAATTTATGAAATGAGATAATTTTGGCCAACCTTGGAGAGAGTTTCTAAGGTTAAGGAAAGTATAAAAGCAAGTCAAATTGTGAAGAATTGTATGACAGTGTAATGCAAAGTGATGAAAGTGAGCCACAAATCATAAGAGCAGAAGTGTGTCTGTGAGTGAGTTCAGAAAACAGTTCTTCATTGTGTTGAAAGAAGTGAGCTGAAGGTTTCTACAATCTTGCGGATGTGCATTAATTGTTGTGGTGGATCTTTTTTTCTCTTTTGTATATGTAGGTAATGAGCCTCCCTATTGGACAGTGAGTCATTTTCATAGGCAATGAGCCTTTGTACTTGGACAATGAGTCCTCTTTTGGGGAAGTGAGTCTTTGTGTTTAGTTTATAATATGTTATATTGTGAGCTAACCCTCACCGTGGTTTTTCCCCCATTGGGTTTTCCACGTAAAAATTTGGTGTTCATTGTGTTGATTTACTTTATGTTATTTGTGTTTCATGTTCTTACTTAATAACATAATAGTGTGGTTATGGAATTAATAAGTGTTGGGTTTTAAGTTTGAATTTTGTGACAACTGATTCACCCCCCCTCTCAGTTGTCATGTGCCTGTTTAATATTTATCATCAATTATTCCCAAATCAAGCAAGCATAAAGGGATACTTTTTCCATGTCCACATTTAGCCCCCACATTAGTGAGAGGATGAACTTACTTCAAACTCACACTAAAGTATAAATTCAAGAGGGGTCCAATCATACCAATGTGGGTGACAAAGGATGACAAAGATCAAAGGAGGTTGTGCAAGCCCCTAGGATCCAAGATCCTAATTCAAACCAACATAAGCGCAAAAGGACATGCACAAGGTGAATGATTTGCAGAAAAAACAAGATACATGATCATGCAATGAAAAGAATTAGAAGGAATAGAAGAGAAAAAGATAAAAAGGGTGGATCAAGCTTTGACTGTTTGTCTAATCAAATTGTAGATCATATCTAGGTAGTTTGTCCAAAAATGTATACTCACTCTGAGGAAACAAAACTATTGGTTGTCCACCAAGTGAGAAGTCCTAAAAGGGTGAGAAACATACACTTGTGGCTGGTATATACTTACACACACGGAGGTGGCTATGGGGAAAGTCATGCATCATAATGGGATGCCCTATCAACCATACTAAAGTTATACCTCTGATAACTTTAATAAGGTGTAACAAAGTAAAATTATTTTTGAAGCTCTATGAGGTAAGAAAAACTTCATATGCTTGACACTCATAGACATTGTGAATGTAAAATAGTGCAAGGTGATCTAGGTGGATCTCAAGACCCTAAAAATTCATCTATTTTGAACGCCCTTGGAATCAACAGCATGTCGAAGTACTCAAAAAACTGGACTCAATGCAACTTGAATGGGCGAAAAAGGAGTTCATAAGTGAAAGTTATGGCTAGTCAAAGTTTGGTCAAACCTTGCAACCAGGCGGGTATTTTTAGGTGAAAAATTGATCATCTCAAAATTCATCAAAATCAACATCAAAATGAAGAGCTTGTTTCCATGATCCCAATGTTGCTCGTTTCATATAAAACAAAGCTCGTACGATGGAGATATGGCCAGTTAAAGTTGAAGGTTGACAGGATGTTGATGTGGCAGTTGACTAGATGTTGATGTGGCAAGTGCAGGTGATGTGGAAAAAACATGGATCCCCCTCACTAAATTCATAGACCACCAATACACCATGCTTTATTTTGTAGAAATAAAGTGGTGGAGGTTTATTTTATTTCAAAAGATGCATTTTGTGGGATTCCAAGTAGATTTTGTGGGATCCCAAGCGGATTTGGTGGGATCGGATTTTGTGGGATCCCAAGCAAATTTGGTGGGATTTAAAGGTAAACCATATATTTTTGGGAACGAATTTTATAGGCTACTCTTGCACTCTTAGGATGTTTCACCCAAAAGGAGAGAGATAAACCTCACTCAAAATCAATGTGGTTCACTCAATCTAATGTACGTATGATGTGATTAAGGATAAATGAGATGATTTAAATGCAACTAATTAATGTAATTGATTTATTATGAATGAAAAACCTAAGAAATCTATGATGTTTGAAAACACAATGATCTTTCAAAAAAGCTTAAAAGGATGAAAGAAAATGCAAATTAAACTAAACAGAAAGCTATATCTAGAAATGTGTGCACTTGGAATATGGATGGAGACTGGAAATGGCTTCTAGAATGCTACTGATGCTGATTTTTAGGCCTAGTAGGACTCATTCGCCATTCTAGGCGAATCAGTCGTAGTTCTAAAAAATTGTTCTGGAACCCGTTTCAGACAAAAGGGTATCTATAAATGTAGAAAACCAAAAACTGACGTAGAAATGGGACTCATTCACCACCCATGGAGAATGAGTCCACTTTTGAATTTTTGAATATTCAAAGGTGGAATATGAAGCTTTAGGTCTACACTTTGGCTTCCTACAGGTTTCCACTTCCAAATATCTAATTTCCAAACCTGAAAGTGAGTTTTTGTTGATATTTTGACTTGATCAATGAAGAGAAGACCTAAACAACTTT
Organism: Sequoia sempervirens; assembly: GCA_007258455.2. Taxonomy (NCBI): domain Eukaryota; kingdom Viridiplantae; phylum Streptophyta; class Pinopsida; order Cupressales; family Cupressaceae; genus Sequoia; species Sequoia sempervirens. The sequence goes on along the minus strand of VDFB02369936.1, from coordinate 61,069 downwards.
GCAACTTGATTCTTAATAATTTACAAGCTTCCAAGATGTCTAAATCTACAAACACACAAGACGAGAGAGAGAGAGAGAGAGAGAGAGAGAGAGAGAGAGAGAGAGAGAGAGAGAGAGAGAGAGAGAGAGAGAGAGAAATGCTGAATGTTAGGGCACAGGGGTTTTCCTTGGTTAAACCCCTTTTAGGTAATTAAACCAAAATGATGAAATAATGTAATTCAGCATGAAATAATGGAGTTGATTACCTTTCCATGAAGATTGATCTTGAATTTCTACAACAAAACATGAAGAATCTGCCCTTGAATGTCTAAAAATTGTTATCTTAATGACTTGAAAAAACAAAACCCTAACTTGCATGTCTCGAGATGGAAGAATGATGGGTGAATAATGAAAAATGGCTATAATTTAGTGTTTAGAGAGTTGATTTTATAGGAAATTCACCTTATTATCCCATAAATTGGATCCCTAAGGCCAACATGTGAAAATAATAAACTTAAATTTCAATTTTTTTCCCACTCAAAGGTCAAAAATGGGCCAAATGGGACTCATTCACCACCCATGGAGAATGGGTCACACCTAGATGGGACTGATTTTCCATGGATGGAGAGTGGGTCCCACAGGGGGCATTTTGCTAGTTAAGATGCTAGGAAGTTGAGAAATAAGGTTTATATTGTGACTTTGTCAGTTATTTGATCAATTTAAGCCTCAGGATGCACAATATGGGTTAATAGGGGCCTATTAGTGGTGATGTAAAGGTGAATTAGGGCTTTGGACATATAATTCAATCTGTAAGTGTGATTAAATACACTTTACAACACTAAAATGAGGTCCACATAGCCTAGGAAGGCACAAGAACCAATGTGAATTTGTGGGACATATTATGTAAAACACTAGTTTAACATTAAGTTTATTTTACAAGCCTTCTAGATTAATGTGAGGATGTATTTAAATATATTTTATAATGTTTAATTAGGGGGAAATGGGTTCATTAAGTCTAGAAAAGCGTGAAATTCCTTTACAAAACTTTACAACACCTTTACAAGACATCATTAAATGCATTTGAAATTATCCAAGAGCTAGTGTGGATGTGAAAAACACCTCACAACACCAAATCAAGGCCTCATTAAGTTTGATTTATCATGAATTATTCCCAAATCAAGCAAGTTTCCATTTTTATATGGTACATTTAGCACCCACTTTAGTGAGAGGATGAACTTGCTTCAAACTCACACTAAAGTAGACATTCAAGAGAGATCCACATGTACAGATGCAAATGAAAAAGAATTACAAAGATCAAGAAGGTAGTCAAGCCCCTAGGATCTAAGATCCTAAGTCAAACCATCAAGATACACAATCATGGAATGGAAAGAACTAAAGGAAATAAAAATGGGGTGGAAAATATGCACTCACTCTGGGGCCATAGAACATTAGGTTATCCATGCGGTGAGATATCCCAAAGAAGTGTTTTTAGTGAGAAAATCATGCTAGTGTGTCATCTTCCCACCATATAATGAGAAATTCATGCCAGTGTGTCGACTTCCCATTATACTAACCATACCAACGTTATGCTCCTGCTAACATTGATAAGGCACCATAATGTAATGCCTTTTGTAAATGCTTTTGAATATCATGTAAAGAATTTTGTTAAAGATGATTTTTCTTTGTTCATGTAAGCTCTTCTTCTTAGGGAGCATTGTTCCTAATGTCTCCAAGAGATGACAAATCAGGGTGCCAGATTGTTATCCATGGGATGCTTTGTTCACATCAGGCCACTTCAGTTGATTGTTATTCCCTTGTCAAATCATTATCCATGGGATGCTTTGTTTGTATCAGACCACTCTAGTTGATCGTACACTCTTGGAAGGAATCAAACCCAATGACACCACCAAGGAGAGGATGTGTCACAATAAAAAGTAAATCATGCCATGAAATTTTCACAAAGATGTTGTCTATGTATGCCCCCACTTTAAAGTGGTTGCTAGCACCATTATTGTGAGCAATTGTTTTAAAGTAGAAGAGAATATCAGAGCTTATTCAAAAATACCTATGGCAAGTCATATGTTTTTTATAAACTGTGTCATGAAGAAAGAGAGTATGTCACATGCAATTCAATCTTAAGACATGTTGTCCACATCCCAATCTTTCTCTTATACATTAATGAAAGGTTAACGATTAGTCAAAAGAGACAATGAAAAGTGATATATGAGGATAAGGCTTTCTAACCCTTTTCTCCCACTTAGTGCAGGACAAGGGTGAGCTTGGAATGGAGGATGGTATGTTGCCCCTTGCAATGGATGCAAAACATGCAATAGTGAGTATGTGATGGTCCTACAACTATTGCATTGAAAGGAGCAACAACTAATGTTATTTATGTGGATAAGGAAACAAAGTTTCTCCTTGATATATGTTTAATGAGATATTTATCAATTTAGGATGTACCAAGGTTAGAGTTTTCTTGGAAGAATATTGAGTGATGGTATGGATGTTCAGTGAAGGATTATTGGATGGGTTGATTTCTATCAAAGGACAATCATGAAGACCATGATTTGGAAGAATGAGGTTGGGTGTATTGTGAGCTTATGGCTTGTGTAATGGTGGGTAAAGAATGATAGGATTCTTAGGTGTGTCCAAAATAACTTCAGCACACATAAGGGGATGATTAATGGTTAGATTGTTTTGAGTATCAATAGTGGTGATATGAGAAGAAGGCTCTATTTGGTTTTTTGCTTTCGTTGTTAAGATCATTATTATGTGTCATAATATTGACCCTAGGAAGAGAGATAATATGTTCATCACATGTCATAATTGGATTTGGCAAGATAGCTTCATTGCTCATAAGAGAGGTATCAAGAGAAGGATAACTAGGAGCTTCATGGTTACTACTAATTGGACTATTTTGTTCAAATAAATCTTCCATCACGATATCTTCTAACACTAAAATATCTTCTTCATGTGTAGAGAAGATATTAAGAGAAGAAAAGCATTGATGCTCATGATTATCCATACTTTCATCCTCATGTCCTAGAATGTTCTCTTGAGTGGGGGAAGTAGGATTTTCATAGCTCTTAATTATATCCTCCACACAAATGTGTTTTTCAGGATCATTCACGATTTTATCCTTATTCACTAAAGGATTTTCACAAGTAGGCGAGGTGTTGGGAAATGAATGGGGACTCAATGAGGTAGTGGCAATGATTTCAGCTTCTTGTGGTATACTTTTTTTGAAAGGGGGAGGAGAAGGAAAACAAATAATACTTTCATGATCTTCAATGATTGTGTCTTCTTTCATCAAGATACATTCATCACCAATGGGAGAGATATCAGGAGAAGAACAATTATGATTATTAGGATTATCGATGCATGCATTTGTTTGTTTCATATATTTAGTGGATGATCATATTGAGAGGAATCCCTTAAGGGATTCATCTAACATGTCTAATTAATCACTACTAAAGGGCTTGGATGTTATGCTTTTTCTAAATTGAATCATTTTTTGAATTGGATCATTTGATGAACTTTTTTTTTTTCATCTACTAATGAATCTGATCTAAATGAACTAGGAACTAATGTCAAAAATGAAAATTGTAAAATTCTACGTGCCATGAATGTAAACAATGTGTATTGCTAAAATTTAATAGAAGCTATGCAAACTTAAAATGTAATGTAAGGATATAGGATGAAATGTAACTTTTCAGATTTCAAACAAAGTAATTTACTAATGACACTATGCAATAATCTGAAAGATGAAAGATTGGAAATACAAATGTGAATTTTAACCATGCATGAAATGAGCTAATATAAGCTAAATCTAATGAAATGTATGATATAGAAACTCAGCCAAATGATATAGATAACCAATGGCAGCAAACATAAGCATAAAAGTAGGGTTTTCAACTCTATAAAAGGTAGTTTCAGGGGTCAAAAGGGACTAATTCACCAGGGTGGCAAATGAGTCCAAAGGGGTATGTTTTTGAGATTTTTAAAAAAATTCTAAGGGATTTTTATGTTTTCTAAGTTCTATGATGCAAACCTAAGTTAAAAATAGAGAATTTCAGAAAATTTAAATGAATTTAGATGTCGAAAATGCAACCTAATTGCAATTTTTATTCAAATGCAAAATTTGAAACCTAGCATGCAAATTAACCAATGCAAAGTCAGTGAAAGGCTAGATCTATGATGAAGGACTCCAAAGTCAAACAAGAAAGTGTTAAAAAATTAGGTTCACCAAAATGAACCATAGATTTTTGGGAATGAGGCTTATAGGCTACTCTTGCACTCTTAGGATGTTTCACCTAAAAGGAGAGAGATAAAACTCACTCAAAATCAATGTGGTTCACTAAATCTAATGTATTTATGATGTGATTAAGGATAAATGAGATGATCTAAATGCAACTAAGTAATGTAATTAACTGATTATGACTACAAAATCTAAGAAATATGTGATGCTTGAAAACAAAGTGATGTTTGCAAAAAGCTTAAAAGGATGAATGAAAATACAAATTAAACTAAATAGAAAGCTATATCTCAGAATGTATGCACCTGGAATATGGATGAAGACTAGAAATGGCTTTTGGAATTCTATTGATGCTAATTTTTAGGCCTGGTTGGACTCATTCACCATTCTAGGTGAATCAGTCCCAATTCTGCAAAACTGTTCCGGAACCCATTTTGGACAAAACGGTATCTAAAGATGCAGAAAGCCAAAATCTAACCTAGAAATGGGACTCATTCACCACCCATGGAAAATGAGTCCACTTTTGAATTTTTGAGTATTCAAAGGTGGAATCTCAAGCTTTTAGTCTACACTTTGGCATCCTACAGGTGTTTGCTTCCGAAACTCTGATTTCTTAACTTGAAAGTGAGTTTTTGTTGATATTTTGACTTGATAAATGGAGAGAAAACCTAAAAAAGTTTGCAACTTGATTCTTAATGATTTCCAAGCTTCCAAGATTTCTAAATTTGCAAACAAACAAGACAAGAGAGAGAAATGGTGAATGTTAAGTCATGGTGGTTTTCCTTGGTCAAACCCCTTTTAGGTAATTAAACCAAAATGATGAAATAATGTAATGAAGCATGTAATAATGGAGTTGATTAATTTTCCATGAAGATTGATCTTGAATTTCTACAGCAAAACATGACGAATCTTCCCTTGAATGTCTAAAATTGTCTATCTTAATGACTTGAAATGAAAAAACCCTAACTTGCTTGTCTTGAGATGGAAGAATGATGGGTGAATAATGAAGAATGGTTTTGATTTAGTGTTTAGAGAGTTGCTTTTATAGGCAATTTACCTTATTATCTCGTAAATTAGATCCCTAAGGTTGACATGTGAAAATAATAAACTTAAATTTTAATTTTTTTCTTGCTCAAAGGTCAAAAATGGGCCAAATGGGACTCATTCGCCACCCATGGTAAATGGATCCCACTTGGATGGGGCTGATTCACCATGGATGGTGAATGGGTCCCACAGGGGCCATTTTTCCAGCTAAGATGCTAGGAAGTTGAGAAATAAGTTTTATATTGTGACTTTGTTAGTTATTTGATCAATTTAAGCCTTAGGATGCACAAAATAAACCCAAATTGTGCATCCTAAGGCTTAAATTAATGAATAAGCCTGAATTTATAACTAAAATAACCTTTAATGCTTATTAAATAATAGACAAAATAATCTAATGAATAAAAAAAACACCCAAACCAATATAGCCCATGAATGAAAAATGATAAGAACTTAAAAAAAAATTAAAATGGTTTTTAATGGGGGTTATTATCATTTTATTTTTAAAATAAGGGGGATTGGTTAAATCACAACCTTAAAGGGGAAATGTCCAAATTTTACGGTCTTAACCATAATGGGAAGATTTTTGTATAAAAGGGGATGAGAATGGAAAGGCATGGGATGCAAGAATCAATCATCCAATTCTTTTAGATCCAATCATTCAGAGTATGCTTTTGAGTTGATCATTCAGAATCCAAGTGAGGAGAATTTTGCAGAGTGACTTGAGAAGAGAATTATGATTTCAAGCCTTTGTGCGGATATGTCAGAAGACTATGGAATTTACACTTGAAGGAGTATTGTTCGAGATCTAGTTTGAAGAATTCTCTCTTGCAAGGTTCCAAAAGACTACTACATTTATGAATCCAATGTCAAGTAACTAGAGTTTTTTTAATACTTGACTTTATTCTAGAATGGTTAATTCCGTAATGTTTGAATTATGCTCAGTATGATTTTGTAAATGAGGCAAGACACCTCTATATCTAGTTCACATTCAGTTGTGCTTCAAGAACTAGGATTACTTTATTTTCATTGTTCGAGGCACTTTTTAAGTGTGGATTCAGGAAGTGCTTGTAGGGCTTGAAACTTCCTAGCAGTGATAACTTTGTATATGTAGTCAAAAGACCAAATGTTGTAAGAAATTTGTAAGTGGAAACATTAATGGAAAATTGATCAAGCTTATTGAGTGGATCTGAAGACATAGCCTAGAGAGGTGAGCTCTATAATCAAATGTGTCATTGATCTTTTTGTTTGTTCTTGATAATGGCTTATGTTTTAATTCTGCAAATAGATTAATCAATGAGCTTAGTAAATTAATGGATTGAGTTTGAATAATGGATTCAAACCATTAATTAAACATCTTGGCATGGGTTTGGAATTGAGTAATTTAAGCAACTGATTTCAAATCTGATGAATGAAGAACTTACTTGAGTAAGCACACTCTAGAGTTTTTCAGATCAAGTGGTATCAGAGCGGTTTCTGAGCTCAAGTTTGGTTAAGTAACCTGTTTGAAATTTTTTTCAATTAGTTCAATTTTCTCAATTTTCTTGGTTAATTAGATTACTAGTTTATGCAAGTTTTCCATTTTGATTAGTTTGACAGTTTGTTGGTTTGCAAGTTTGCAAGTTTAACAGGTGTACATACAAGAGAAAGATGACATTTGAACAAGGGGAAGCTTCTAAGGTGATAATGTATGCATCCATGATGGATGACTTCTTTTCCATTAAAAGGATGATTGAAGCACTCCACCAAGATAATTCTAAAAGGCTTCAAGAACTTGAGGAAGCCAATCAGCATCTCCGGATGGAAAATGCTAAGTTGAGAAGTTGCCTTGAAGACTTGGAAGAGGAAAAGAGGAAGTTACACCTGATATATGGGAGAATTTTTTGCTGTAAAGAGTCCTCCTAGGATTGAAAATCCTAACATTTGTACTTTTTTACCACACTTAGAGGAATCCTCATATGTACCCCTCACACAGCCTAATAGTTTGGAGGATTCATCCATAACAATTTATAAGGAGCCATTGGAAAACAATCAGGAAGTTGACCAAGCAACAAAGAAGGTAACAAATGAAGTAAGTTCAATTCCTTCCTTTAACCATGATCATGCTTTTGTAGCATTTGAAAAACATACCAAGGGTATCGATATGAAGCTACTGACGAAGATGGGATATAGTGGGATAGGCCTTGGAATTCATGGCCAAGGAATAACTAATCCCTTTGAAGTGGTAGAATGACCTTGTCATACAGGACTATGTTATGATAAAGAATAAATTGGAGAATGTTCCAAAACCATGTTTGTGAGAGGTTCTTCAAGTGATGAGTCAATGCAGTTCTAAAAAACTGCTACAATTTGAAGGTGGACTACACTACGATAATAATAGTGACTACAAATCATCTCCTAGAAAAGATGAACATGATGGAGTAAAGTCTAAGGTAGATTATCTCCAACAGTTGGGAACAAAACCTGTCAAAAGTAAGTGGGTTCTCCTAAGAATTTCAGTGCTCAATCTAGTCAAGGGAAATCCAAAGGTGATGAACACTTTAAATCTATTGTTGATTTTGAAAGTCATAATTCTTTTGTGCAAGCCTTATAGAATATGTGACCATGTGCATGCACCTAACCTCTATGTAGCAAGGTGTAGAAAGAAGCAAAGACTTTGTTGGAAGTTAGTCATGCAATCTAAGGAGACAATGAGGCATGCATGACAACTCCAACATTCCTCTTTGAAGAAGGACAAAGCCTAAAATTATTGTACTCACTACAAAATCAGTGGGTATTGGGTTGAGAAATGTTGGAAGCTGCAACCAGAGCTTTAATATTCACCGAGGTCTACAAAAGAACCGAGTCAACAAGAGGTTGTGGAGGTAAAGGAAGAAATTGTGGTTACCATCCTTGAGGTAGTTTGTGAAGAACCTCAATAGAAACAGGAGTAGTTGGAAAGGGAAAGTTTCTTTCTTCATCTCCGTAAGAGATGGGAAAACATGTTAACTAAATAGTTGTATCAACTTTGTTTTATCTTACATTTTTTATTGTGGTGATCAGTTAGTTGATATAAAACCAGTGTGGTTTTGAGTCAAAGACTCTAAATGAATTTTTTTTGCAAGTATTTGTATGAAGTTGTATTACTCTAAGATCGAGATTTTGTAAGGCTTTTGAAGCCATATCTCCTGTAATCCGAAGGAGAATACTTGAATACTTAATTATGTAGGTTAAAGAATTGTTGCTTGCAGATTTCTTAAGTACTTAAGAAATTAAGAATACTCAAGTGGCTAACACTAATTCTTGAGGCGAGAGTGTGTCAGACTATGTCACTATCTTCTATTGAAGAAGAAGAGCATTTGGTACAAGATGGATAGACCATCTACACATTAGGACTCAGTCTAATCTTGAAGCTTAGTTCGATCTTAGGAAAATGATGATTCAAAAGGCCTACAAGGGGTGGTGCTTTTCAATAGCCTTGTTGCTACAAGTGTGGATAGAGTTGAATGGTGAAGCCTTGAATTAGCCATTCTATAGTACAAAGGTGAAAGAATGTATCAAGTTGAGGCATAGTTTTCCATTGTTCGAGTAGTTCGTGAACAAGGAGGAGCATCAATGTATGCTAGAATCTTCCTCGATATTGTTAAGACCCTGTTGATTTGTATAATGTAGAGCATGGGTTATGTTTCAAAGAAACGGTACACTTTTAGAGACCAAAAGTTTTTCAGTGGGGAGGCTTGTTCCAAGTGGATCTCAAGACCCTAAAACTCAAATGTTCTGAATTCCCTTGGAATCAACACCATGTCAAACTGCTTGGAAAAATGGACTTAATGCAACTTGAACTGGAAAAAAAGGAGTTCATACATCAATGTTATTGATAATCAAACTTTAGTCAAACCTAGCAACTAGGCAGGTAGTTTTAGATAAAAATTTGATCATCTTGAAATTCATCAAAATTAGGATCAAAATGAAGAGCTCGTTGCCATGATCCCAACATTGCTCATTTCGTAGAAAATGGAGCTCGTACAATGAAGATATCACTAGTCAAATTTGAAGGTTGCCTAGATGTTGATGTGGCAAGTATAGTTGATGTGGAAAAAATGTGGATCCCCCTCACTAAATCCACATACCACCACTACACCATGCTTATTTTTTTATAAATAAAGTGGAGGTTTATTTTATTTCACAAAATCCATTTTGTGGGATTCCAAGTAGATTTTGTGGGATCCCAAGCAGATTTTGTGGGATTGGATTTTGTGGGATCCCAAGTGGATTTAGTGGGATTTAAAGGCAACAAATTAAAACCAAATCTCCTAAAAATTAAAAAGTTAACGCCTTTAAAACAATACTGAATAAGCCTGAATTTATAACTAAAATAACCTTTAATGGTTATTAAATAAAATAAAAAATAATCTAATGAATAAAAAAAAACACCCAAACCAATATAGCCCATGAATGAAAAATGATAAGAGCTTTAAAAAAATTAAAATGGTTTTTAATGGGGATTGTTATCGTTTTATTTATAAAATAAGGGGGATTGGATAAATCCTAACCTTAAAGGGGAAATGTCAAAATTTTATGGTTGTAACCATAATGGAAAAAAAATTGTATAAAAGGGGATGAGAATTTGCAAAGGGGTATGTGCAGGATCATCGTGGAAAAAAAAAAGCCCTTAAGTGGCAAAAAATTTAGAAAAATCAAAGTTAGTGGTGCAGGGGCACCCAAGCTCCTTAAAGATCACTTGAAGAGTCAGGAGGGTGCAGGGGTCATGAAGATCTATCCAACACCTCAGGGCATAAATTATGATATCTTGGAGCCTATAATGGCATTTGGAATGAATGAGTGTAATAGGAAGATCAAAAGTCCTAAGGGTCCTGATAAGGACCATAGGACCAAAATGACTTATGGATGGACCAATAATGTCCTAGGAGTTTAAATAGGTATATAGTGTTTTAATCATGTCAATAAGGTTGAATGATAATGATGTAATAGTTTTGGAGGCTTTTTAGTTAGTAGAGTTCAATAAATTGCAAGTTGGAAATTCAAATTTTTGAAATCCAACTTTGGGCGAGTAAGTAGGTTTTTTTGAGTTTTAACAATAATTATGCTTTGAAACCAATCCCAATCAATTGGGACAGTTGGGGAATGAGTTTACAAATCTGGAGTAATCATTTGTATGGAGGGTTGGTGGCTAGTATAGTTTTTGTACAGACTGCTACAGGAAAAGGCATAAAAAACATCAATTTCTTGCATTTTCTTGTGTTCTTTTGATGAACTACTGATTGCCATTGTTGATATAATCAATTGGATGGTTTAAGGGTTTGAAAATACATGCATTTAACCTTTTTTATGTCCTAATAAATGTTAGAAATCAATTTCTTGTACAATATATCTGACTGTTCATAGGAAAGTTCTAATTTTTCATTAATTTTGAGAGTCTTTATAAATGAATGATCCATTTCATGGGATATTGTGACTGTAACTTGTGAAGTGGGTCATATTTAACATGTATTATACAAGATTAACAAGCTAATGTGCAGGAAGGAAGAATACCAAGGTGTACACCGAGTTTTCACAAGGCAAAGTGCTTGAAAATGGAGCCTAAGGTATAGCAGTGGGAGATCTACCTGAATAAGGGGTATGTTTTTGAGCTGAAGGTGTTTACATATGTTGATATAATGGTGAAAAGTCAAAGAAAAGGTTCTGGAAGTGTTGGGAAGGATAGTTTTCAAGAAGCCCTAGATTTGGAGCAATTTATTGAGGGTTTTGTGTTTGAGGGTGTTAAGGGTATCATAGGAGCCTAAAAACTTGAAATTCCTTAGTTTGGAGACAATTTAAGTTACTGTTGAAATTCTCGTAGTCAAGGGATAAGAATGGAATAGGGTTGCTTTGAAAAAGAGGGCTAATTAGGCCTTAATTCTGTGGAGACAACAGATTTTGGTAGGTGTGATCCAAAACAAGTGCCATCAAGGCTTTAGTATGTTGTGTATCATCCCAAAATAAATCTTAATCAGTCATTTATTTGGGGATTCCTTTGGAAAAGTTATGAGTAAAGTCAAAAAAACCATCGCTGGAGGCCTAGTTGGGCTAGAAGCCTAGTCAAGGTGGAAAAGTGGATTTTGTTTAAGACAGAGGTTTGGGACTTTATAATCATTCAAGAAAAATGTAATTGTGTCCCTTAAGAGCATTCCTATGGTTTGAGTCCATAAGAGAAGGATTTGAGTCATAAGTGAACCATTTAGGCGTTATCTCCACAAGGGTGCGTAGAAAAGGGTTGAGATTGCATCTTTGTAATCCTTGAAATATTTGTGTTCTTTCAAAAGTCCCATATGCTCTACATCAGTTAGGCAACTTGATGTAAAAAATTTAATAAGTTATCTATATTATTTCAAAAATATGTAAGAATAGAATCTGTAGCAAATTGAATGTAGTTTCTAAACTACTGGGTTTTTTTTTTTTTTAAATCTATTTGGTGAAAATTTAAAATTTCAATGTATTAGTACTTAAATTTCAGGGAAAAAATAAGAAGTAGGTGTCTATTTGACCCCCTAACCACAATAAAATAATAATATTTTTTAATAATATTTTAGATATAAGTAGAGGACTCATGTTTGGATGTGATGCATATTTTTTTGTAATTTTTTTCCAAGTAAATAATTAATTATTAATTTTTTATTACAACTTTTAAAAAATATAAAAACTCACATGTTTGACCACCTTAACTTGGTCAAAACATCATGAAATTCATTTTTTTAATCCTATAGTATGTGAAGCATACAATGTGGTGCATGTTTCGGATTCAAAAAATGTGATACCATTTGTAAGCTATAGATGTTTTTCAATTAGCCTATCAATCAAGTCTTTAGTCATAATTCAAATAGAAAATGAATAATTATTATTTATTAAATTCAAAGTAAATCATAATTTATTATATTGGTGGAAATTTGAGAATGTCCTTTAAAAACCCTTTTTGTTTCATCAATTTTGGGTTAAAAAAATTTCGTCAACCACATACCCTACACATACCCATCATATCGCCACTTTTTGGCCCATCATGTTCCTAGACATACCCAAAGGCATGGCATCCAAGAATCAAGCATCCAATTCTTTTAGATCCAAGCATTCACACTATGCTTTTGAGTTGATCATTCAGAATCCAAGTGAGGAGAATTTTGGAGAGCCACCTGAGAAGAGAATTGTGATTTTGAGACTCTATGCAGATACGTCGGAAGATTATGGAATTTGCACTTGAAGCAGTATTGTTCAAGATCTAGTTTGAAGAATTATCTCTTGCAAGGTTGCAAAAGAATACTGCATTTGTGAATCTAGTGCCAGGTAAATAGAGTTTTTTTAATACTTGACTTTATTCTGGAATAGTGAATTCAGTAATGTCTAAATTATGCTTAGTATGATTTTGTAAATGAGGCAAGACACCTATGTATCTAGTTTGCATTCAGTTTTTCTTTAAGAACTAGGACTACTTTGTTGTCATTGTTGGAGGTACTTGTTCAGTGTAGATTCAGGAAGTGCTTGTAGCGCTTGAAACTTCCTGGCAGTGACAGCTTTGTATATGCAGTCAGAAAACCAGATGTTGTAAGTAATTTTTAGGTGGCAACATTCATGGAAAATCAATCATGCTTATTGAGTGGATCCAGAGACGTAGCCTAGAGAGGTGAACTCCATAATCAAATGTGTCTCTGATCTTTTGTTTTTTTCTTGATAATGGCTTATGTTTTAATAACAAAAATAGATTAATCAATGAGCTCAGTAAATTAATGGATTGAGTTTGCATAATGGATTTAAACCATTAATTAAATATCTTGGCATGGATTTGGAATTGAGTAAGTTAAGAAACCGATTTCAAATCTGATAAATGAAGAACTCAGTTGAGTAAGCACACTCTATATTTTTTCAAATCACAAGGAATGGTCAAAGGGATTTTATTTAGTTCATGCAAGGTCTCATCTTAGGAAACATTGTACTTAACATTTCCAAGAGAGGATGTGTCAAAGAAGTATCACACTCTTGGAGGGAATCAAGCCCAATGACACCACCAAGAAAAGGACACATCGCAAAAAGAAAGAAAAATTGTGCAATGAAACATGAGTGTCGATGTATGCCCCCACTTTAAAGTGGTTACGAACACCAGTACAGTGAGAAATTTCTTTAAAGTAGAAGGAGACATGAGAGCTTACTCAGAAAGCCCTATGCCAACTCGCATGTTTCCAATAAGCTAATTCATGAAAAAGGTAGTATGTCACGTGTGAGCCAACCTAAGGCATGTCATTCACATCCCAAGATTGCTCTTATATGTACATGAAAGGTTAACGACTAGCCAAAAGAGGCAACAACAAGTGACATACGAGGACAAGGTTACCTTTAAAACCTTTTCCCCACTTAGTGTCGGACAAAGGTGAGCTTAAATGATTGATAAGATGCATGGTAGAGTGAAAATCAGTATCAATTTGAGGAATTAGGTACCCCCACATAAGGAAGAACACCAAACTCCTTAAAATGTTGGATTTTACTACTCAAATCCTTACATTCATTAGTAGAATGACCGTGAATTTTGTGATAGGCGCAAAAAAAAGTCTTGTAATAGAATTTATTTTGAGTTCTAGGAGGGAGCTCGATATCAACTAATCTTGAAGAAGTCTCAACAAGATACCCTCTTCATAAATGGTTGAAGATATTCCTATGGTGTGTTTCAAAGATATCTCTTGCTTAGATGTACAAGATGTCATTCCTATTCAAGACTCTTTAGATTGTGAGATTTTGTTTTCTCCTTTACAGGAGGGTGTAAAGTATAACAAAGTCAAATCATTAGTGTTTTGCAAGATGGAATTGACATTAAGCAAGGATGTGTTTATTTGTTTAATTGCTTGCAAAGGAGAAAAATCAAGACCACTAGTTTCTATCAATTTAGGATACTTTATAGTTAAAGTTGAATTAGAAGAATGTTGTGTGAGAGTGTTGATGTTGAGTGAAGGCTTGGTGATTTCTATTAAAGGAAAATAACCAAGACCATGAGTTTTTTGTTGTGTGATAGGGTCTATAGGGCTGCGGATACCTTGTTCGTTAGCACCACATCCTTTTCCACTATGGGTATGTGCAGGATCATGATGGGCCAAAAAGTGGCAATATGATGGGTATATGGCTGCCACCTTGTTTTTTACCCAAAATTGATGAAACGAAAAGGGTTTTTAAAGGAGATTCTCAGCTTTCCACCAATACAAATTATGCTTTACTTTGAATTTAATAAGTAATTATTATTCATTTTCTATTCAAATTACGACTAAAGTCATGATTGATAGACTAATTGAAAAATATCTATAGCTTTCAAATGGTATCACATTTTTTGAATCCAAAATATGTGTCACATTCTATGCTTCGTATACTATATGATTAAAAAAGAAAAAAATGAATTTCATGAAGTTTTGATGAAGTTAACGTGGTCAGACATACGAGTTTTTATATTTTTTAAAATTTGTAAGAAAAAATTCATAATTAATTATTTACTTGGAAAAATATTACAAAAACATATGCATCACATCAGGACATGAGTCCTCTACTTATACGTAAAATATTATAAAAAAATATTATCATTTTATTATGGTTAGGGTGGTCGACAGAATTACTTCTTATTTTTTCCCTGAAATTTATGTACTGCTGCATTGAAATTTCAAATTTTCACCAAATAGATTTTTTTGTTTTAAACAAACCTAGTAGTTTAGAAACTACATTCAATTTACTACAAATTCTATTCTTACATATTTGTTAAATAATATAGATAACTTATTCAAATTTTTACGTCAAGTTGCCTAGCTAATTTTTCTGATTTTTTCGCCAATTAAGGGCCTATTTTTTCCATGATGATCCTGTACATACCCCTATATCCAAGTTGTTTCATAAGTTCATAACCTTTTCCAAAAAATATTCATTGCTTTTAAATTGTGTGGTTGTTGTTGATCATCTTTGTCAAAGGTTGTTGTGTAATTTTATTCTTTGTCTAAAGTGGTTGAGGTGGGTGATTTTGAAGGGTCATCTACTTTTTCATTTCCCCTATTTGAATCTTTGTTTATGATCTTGTACTCACCCATGAATTTTGGTGTGAAATCTAAGGAACCTTAATCATCTTCTAATAGCTTTGTGACTTGTTGAATGTGTTCTTCTTTGTCTTTTTGTTGCATGGGTTCCACTTGTGTGGTTGGTGTTAATGTGTTCAAGGGATTCAATATGTTTTTCTCAAGTTGTAAGATGCTATAAGGCTCAGGATCAACGTCAAGTGTGGATACTTGGTTTTTGTAGATGTATTTCATTTTACAATGAAGAGTAGAAGGCACCCCATTCATTGCATCAATCCATGGTCTTCCTAAAAGAAGATTATACAACAGCTCATGAGGCATAACATGGATAAGTGTTTCCAATGTGGCCTTTCCAACTGTAATAGGTAAAGTAATCATACCGACCAGTTTCTTCGCTATACTATCGAATCCACTAATAGAGAAAGAGACATGTTGAATGTTTTATTGATCAATGCCAAGCCTATCTAGAAGGCTTACACTACACATATTAAGGGCAGAGCCGGTATCTACAAGAGTTCTCTTTATCCCTTTTCATTTGTATTGAGCTATGATCATGAAAGCATCATTTTTTTTTTAGATTTCCAAAGGAGGAAGCTCACTTTGGTGGAAAATGATGTTAGTGTTTATTTCTTGAACCATGGCTACTATCGTTTGTGGTTGTGTATTAGAAATAACAAGAACTTGTTGTAAATTACTTTGAAGCATGTTGTGATAGTGAAGGGAGGCTTGAATAAGGTCCCATAATGATATCTTAGAAGGAGTATTCTTTAGTTACTCAACAATATTGCACTCCTTTCCAATAGGAGGACTTGGTAAGATAGGGTTAGGCAAGGGAAAAGCTGTTGGGATTGATTGTTTTGGTTGCGGATTGTTTCTAGTGTTATATGTATCAGCAATCGTATTATAACTTGATTGTTGTGACACAATAGTCTTAGGTGGGTAGAGGATAAGTTTGGGTTTGTTTTGAGTTTGAGGTTTGTGCGAAAGGGGATAAAGGATGAGTTGAGATTGAATATGGTTAACATCCCTTAGCGAGTGAGAGTCTAATGTTGCCTCTACATCTTGTTTTAAGAATACTATATTATTGTCAAAGTTACCCTTGTCTTGTATCATGAGATCCTCCCTAGGAGGAAGATTTTTAGGAGAATGACAAACTAGATTTTCTTGACAATCAAAGGTTTGTTCTTCTAAAATGATGTCATCACAAGTAGGAGAGTGATCAATGGTTGAATTATCGTGTGTAGGTGAAGGGAGACAACTAAGATTCTCATGACCTTCATTGACTATGTTTTCTAACATCAAAGAATCTTCTTCACAACTAGGAGAGATACTAGGAGAAGGACAAATGTTTTTGAAAAATGAAAAAACAGGTTTTACAAGGACCCAAAACCACAAAGTTTACAAGTAAAATAAAGATAAAGCATTATAGGATCCAAAAAAATAGGATGGTTGCAAAACAGAAAAAACCATGATTACAAATTTTAGTGTCATGATTACCTATGATTATGTTATGTTGGTTATGAATGTCTTGTCCACTGAGAGAGGTAAAAGGAGATAAACAACTGGGATTCTCAAAATTCTCATGAACTGGTTCTTCCAACACCATAATATCTTCTTCACCAATAGGAGAGATATTAGGAGAAGAACAAGTATGGTCATTAGGAATGTCCAAAGTTGTATTCTCTTGCACTAAAACACTCTCATAGGGAGAGGATATGAACTTGTTCTTAGCATGCCTAGATATGTAAAACACAAACATTGTGTGAACAAAAAAGAAAAGCACTTGTAACCATGTCATGCAATGTTTCAACAATATAAACAATGTATATGCAAGGATGCAAAAAAAATTATCCAATATATGCAAAGCTTGAAGAATGAAAATAATGTATATGCAAGGATGCAAAACATTTTTATCCAATATATGCAAAGCTTGAAGAATGAAAATAATGTACATGCAAGAATGAAGAGCACTTTAACCAAGCTTATGCAAAGTTTTATGAATAGAAACATTGTGTAAGAAAAAGTGAAAAGTAATTTTATCCATGTTATGCAAAATTTCAGAAATGTGAACATTTTCAGATCTAATGATGTTGTAGATTGAAATGATTGGAA
Organism: Sequoia sempervirens; assembly: GCA_007258455.2. Taxonomy (NCBI): domain Eukaryota; kingdom Viridiplantae; phylum Streptophyta; class Pinopsida; order Cupressales; family Cupressaceae; genus Sequoia; species Sequoia sempervirens. The sequence continues at coordinate 43,618 of VDFB02369936.1, read as the reverse complement.
AATGACTACCCTAAATTGATGTTTTTGACCTAGATGCATAAAAAAAATGTTCCTAAAACTTTCCAAACTTATAGTATATGTTAATAGGAGGCTTAGGAAGAAAAAAAATGAGGTTTCAAATGCTGTAATAGATAGTGAAAAATCTAGACTTGGACTAATTCGCCCAGAATGGTGAATGAGTTCCAGTAAGGGTTTTTTTCAAAATTTTCAATTGGTTTTGATTTTTTTTTATGTTGTATGATGCAAACATAAGATGTAAATGTATAATTTTAGAAATTCTCAATGAAATTATATGCAATAATGCAAGCTAAATGAGCTTTTCACTAATGCATGTTTTAAAACCCTAGAATGCAAATTAACCAATGTAAAACACTAATGCAAAGTTAATGTGAGCTAAATCTAGGAAGATTATGGACTCCAAATCAGAAAATAAAGTATTCAAAAATAAATTTCACCAAAATTTAAACACGAGTTTTGGTACCCTAATGCTCTCTTGCACTTCCAGGGTTTTTCACCTAAAAGGAGAGAGGTAGGCCAAAACCAAGTGATGTCTACACTAAAGATAAATACCATATGAATGAAATATGTCTAAATAAGATGATCTATATGTAGAAAACTAATGAAATATATGAATTATTAAATGGAAACTAAAGAAATGCAAGTTGTTTGAAAACACATTGTGATATGCAAAAACACCTAAAAATGTAAGTAAATTGTAACAAAAATGAATGGAACTTAATGAATGCACCTGAGAACTTTTTGGAGATTGGAAATGACTTCTAAAATGTTTTTTTTCCTAAAAATTTGGTTTACAAGGACTCATTCGCCATTCTGGGTGAATTAGTCCCAAATCTAGGAAACTATTCTAGAGCCTGTTTTAGACAAATGGGTATCCAAAACTATATAAAAAAAATTTCAGGCCTAGAAATGGGACTCATTCCCCACTAATGGTGAATTAGTCCACTTCTGAATTTCTGAGAATCCAAAAGTGGAAACAAAAGCCCTTGGTCTGCACTTTAGTTCTTAACAGGTGTTCACCTCTGAAACTCTAATTTTTGGCACTATAGGTGACTTTTAGTGGATATTTTGACTTAATCAACAAGGATATGTCTTCAAAAAATTTACAAATCATCCTTTAATTATTTCCAATCCTTTAAGATATCTAAATCTACAAACACACAAGAAAAGAAGGAGAAATGTTGGATGTTAGGGCATGGGGGTTTATCTTGGTCAAACCCTTTTTAGGTAATTAATCCAATTGAAGAAATAATATCAAGAATGAACATGAAATAATGGAATTAGTACCTTTCCACGATGATTGATCATGAATTTCTGCAACAATAGATGAATATTTTTCCCTTGAATGCCTTAGAAAGCTATCTTGATGACTTAGAATGCTAAAACCCTAGCTCAAGCTTGACTTGAGATGGAAGAAAAATGATGAATGAGTTAAATTTATTATGAATTAGGGTTTAGAAGCTTTTTTTATAGGAAATCCACCTAATTTTCTCATTAATTTGATCCCTAACGCCAAAATGGAGAAAAAAAAAACTTAAAACCTAATTTTTCCCACTTGAACCTTGAAAATGGATCAAACATGACTCATTCGCCATCAAGGGAAAATGGATCCCACCTAGACGGAACTCATTCGCCCCTAATGGTGAATGTGTCCCACAGAGGCCATTCTTTTATCTATAATTCAATTTTATCTAGTAAGGAAATCAGGTTTATATGGTGACTTTGTTGGTTATTTTATCAAATTATGCCTCGGTATGCATAATATGGGGCCATAGGAGCTTATTAATGATGATGTAAAGGTCAATTAGGGATTGGGACACAAAATTCAATGTGAAAGTGTGATTAAATACACTTTACAACACTAAAATGAGGTCCTCATATCCTAGAAAGGCACAACATCCAATATGAATGTGTAAAATACATTACAACACTAGATTAAAGTCAAGTTTAATTTACAATACTTTTAGATTAATGTGAAAGTACAATTTAATAACTTTTACAATATTAAATTAAGGGAAAAATGGGTCTATGAGATTTGAATACTTAATAAAAGTCTAGAAAAGTGTGAAAGTGGCTCACAACACCTTTACAAGAGATGTATTTTATTTAGTTTTTCTAGGGTCCAAGACCTAATGTAGACATGTAAAAAATTTCACAACATCAAATCAAGGCCTCATTAAGTCCAATTTATCATCAATTATTCCCAAATCAAGCAAGCAAAAGGGGATACTTTTTTTGTGTCCACGAGGTGACTCCCAAGGAAGCTACAACTCCCTAACCTAAGTAAAAACTTAAGAATGATAACAAAATGATAGTCCTTCAATTGTCTAAAACTAATAGTTAGGGTCAATTCTTTTGATGATTGCAATTTTCTTTTTCCCCTTCTCATTTTGGTAATTGCAATTTGTATTTTTCACTTTTACAAATATCTTTAAATGTCTTCTTTGTAGTTTACTAGCTCACTTCTTTTAAAATTAAAGAAGTTATTCCTTTGTCTCACTACCTCCAACAAATAATTAATATCACTTATTCACTTCCCTCATGTCATAGAGATATGATTAGATTGAAATTGGATAGTATCATACACACTACTACAACCCATGACCTAGATCAACTAGGTTTACAATTTATACATGATATTTCATTTATTGCATTCACATGTTGGCCTACAACAATAATAATTTATATTTGCAAGTTGACCAAAGAAAAAATAGATAATAAGAAATGTGTAGTGGGAAAGACCCAAAATACTACACACAACACTAGGAAGAGGAACACACCTTGTAGATTCCAAAACATGCTTAACCTAATCCTAAACAATCTTCACAACTTTTGTCTTCAATGAGCATCATTTGTATGCTTCACAAATTCAAGTTACGTCGACCTTAAGCAAGAAAATATGAAGTATGTCACCCTTCACAATATTGGTGATACACATGAATCTTAAATCATTTCTTTCACTTCTCCCAAATGAGTCAGAATGAGCCATACAATTCCTTCAAAAAATTCATAGACCCCCCTCAATATTGAGCTTGTGGTGCATACCCTCAACATACCTTAGTTAGGCATGAAAAAGCATAACCTAGCATAACAACCATTCTGAATCACAACTTATTCTAGAGAAAATAGAAAACACCTTGCAGAGCATCAAGAACCATTACATGATATTCAAGAACACTCTCATATACCCCTTTCATAGCTTCATGTAGAAACAAGTTGGCGTAAGCCAACATACATTGAAACTAGTCACCAAACAACATAGTCCTATGCTCTGTTACTTCAAAATATCTACAAAATGACTAACAATATGACACTTTAGATATACCACCTTTACAACATGTTGAACTTTTATTTTGAACTACATAGCCATATCTATAAATACAGAAGAATGTAGAGCCAAAATTTTCACCTTTAAAAACACCAACACAAGATCAAAATAATCTTTAAGCGATCACTCACAGAAACATTTCCAAAACCCAAATAAACTGAAACTTGGATCATGCATGCCCTGAAACATCAAGAAGCTATCTTCCAAATAGCATGAGCAAAGAATCACTAGCAGAGAAATGTAGAGCATTTTTGAAAGACTCTGATAGCCAAACATCTAGATTGTAACTCTCTCTCTTTTAGCATCAATGACAACCAAACTACAACATGTCTATCTCACCAAATTCATCATTAGGTTCATATATTTTCGCCTTTCCTATTTGAGCTACCTTCAAAGTTGCCTCTCTCTTTAATGGTTTTTCTTCAATCCTTATTTTATAAGAGGTTAGGGTGCCATGTAACTCATCCTTGGTCAAATTTTCCAAGTCTTTCATTTCTTAAATTATGAAGATTTTAGAATCAAACCTCATGGGTGAAGAACTCAATATTTTTCATAGAATAGTAGCTTCTTTGATTGTTTCACCAAGTTCCACCATGGTGTTATCAATTTCATTGACTCAAAGAAAATATTCAATTATGTTCTTATGTTCTCTCATTTTGAGACTTTCAAATCTTGCCTTGTGAGTTTGAAGTTTAGCATTTTTCACTTTGTCATCCCCTTCATAAAATCCTTTTAGTTTATCACATATTTCTTTTACAGTTTTGCAATGCATCACCTTTATGAATTTAGTTTTTGATAATCCACACAATATGACATTCATAGCTTTTGAATTATTTTCACTTTCTCTTTTAGCATCTATATTTGTAAGCCTAGTTGTAGGTATAGTATATCCATCTTCCATAGATTTCCAAATGTCATATCCCAAAGCACTAAGATACATCTTCATTCTTAAGATCCAAAAAGAATAATTAGTTCCATCAAAAAATGGTCCCCTATTTGATGAGAATCCATAAAATTCTTTTCCAACCATTTGTTCTCTTCTCAAATCTACCTTTTAGTGATTAGGCTATATTCAAAGAGACCTACTCTAATACCAATTATTGAGCACGGTATGATACTGAGAGGGGATGAATCAATATCTATTAAACCTTCACTTTTCAAAATTAAAATGATTATATTAGCTATTCATATGCAAGATTAAGAAATTAAGTACACAATGAGAACACACGTTTTACATGGAAACCCTTTCGAGAGAAATCCATGGCATAATTTTACTTATATATATAAATAATCTCCTTTGTAGGATCCAACCTACTAGAGACTCCAATCAATACTTTACACAAATATAGGCTCCAATGTTTGGAGGCTACAACCTCCCCACACAAAATTTAATCTCTCCACTCTAACTGAGCTCCAACCCAGCTAGAGGCTACAACCTCATAATTAATAGGATTCAACCTATTAGTCTTTCAATACTGATAAGATATTCATCTTCACATAAATCCGGTCAAATTATAAATACTCTCATACTCCTCACAAGTCTAAATTTATCATTAATCTCTTCTTTCTCAAATTTGAATATTTAATTCATTTCATTAGCATAAACTCTTTCCTTTTATTTCATAAACATCTTCAATATAAATCATATTTACTTTTCATTTTTCTGCTTATAACCTTCCTTATATTCTAAATATTCATTGGTTGATTTTGACTCCATCTTTTTCTTATATTTATACATCTATATTCCTATGGATGTGTCTCCTTGAATGTGTGCATCCTTTACAAAGGAGGTGTCCCATATCTCTTCGTATTTTTTATTATTATTATTTAATCTTAATCATGGGGTGCATCAATATGTAGGGGGTCAGCCCCTTCGCAAAACTTTATTTGATTTAGTTTAGACATATGAATCGCAACTTTAAAGAATACCATTTCTACCTTTAAATAATCCGCTGCTTCGTATGGGTCGGCCTTGAATAATATAAATCTTATTTCTCTTTTTTTTTTAAATTTTGGGCGGTGAACATATATTAATTATTTTATGTCCTTTATAAATCTGGATAAACTTAATTACTTTTTTTCCTTTATAAATTTGAACTAGCACATCTTATCCATAAGATACAATTGAACAAGCCTTTTGAGGGATATTTGTTTGTCATAAAATATTTATAATGTATCAATGTTTCAACCATGGTATGAAGTGCATATTTTTCAGATAAATAAATCAATAACTTCGATTTTTTATGACATCAATGACAATATATTCAACAGAGTTATATTTCTTATGTTTCTTACATCTTAAGTGATAGTGGAGGAAATTAGGTGGTCATGATCAGTCAAAAAGTTGTTACATTTCTAATAAGTATGCATGTGCTAGACATGTCAAGCAAAGTGTGATCAACTTTAACTTGTGTATAATTGGGTCATTAACAATTCTAAATACACCTAAGGGTCATGATTACATGAGAATTACAAGAAAATTGGTCATTATAGTTGGATAGTAGCATTTCTTATCCACAGTACATGTGGTATAAATGACCAAACTCATGTGTGATGAGTCTAGCCTGAACATATCAAGAAGCATCAAGAAGAGATAGTGCATCCTTAGACTATAAAAGATAGTGTTATAGGGTACTCTATATATGATGTTAATGGGTTTTTCTTACATAGTTGTAGTGTGTAGAAAGGAATCGTCCATTAAAAGAATGTGTACAAGTGTTGTCACAAATTAATCAATGTTGGTTGATTTTCAATATTAGATAGGTGTGAGTTAGATTTAGAGCTTCTCTAGTTCATTTGGTTTTCCCCTAATAGATCAAGGGATTAGTTGGCCTCTATAATCCTTTGTTATAAAATATTTTATTTTATATCCATTAATATTATAAATATTATATTAATTTGAATGATATTAGTTTGGTAGTTCATAAATTAGACTTTGATATAGTTTTGGTATGATGTGTAAATATTTTGAAATTGTCATACAAACTTTAAAGAATAAAAGAAACGTGTCCATTGACTAATTCTAAAGGGAGGAAATATTCAACTTTTTATTCTAAAGTTTGAAAAACATCTAAAGCAATAGATTTGTTAATATTTAATAAAAAATTATTTAATGGCGTTGGAGTAATGAATTATTAGAGTAATTTCAATAATTCACACTGATAGTTCTTAAATATCATCCAATTCAATTGATTTTTTATTCTATAATTTAAAAACAATTTAAACTAATGCTAATTGTATAACATTTTGATTAATAACCTTAAACTTAGAATGATTCCAACAATACCTATTCTTAAATATCATTCAGTTCAATAGTCGTTTAAAAATCAAAGAAATATTAACCACTTTTAATATAAATAATATGTAAAATTGTAAGTGTTTAATCTTCAAGGAATGTAATATTTAAGTAGACCCATTCAGACACACCTACCTTAGTAAGAAAGTTTCAAATTAATGGAAACGTATTTGTAAAGTTTACTTTTCTAAATACGTCACCACCTTAGCTGTTTGCCTGCAATACTAAATTCTTAGCATATAAGTTTTCTGTAGTGTAGTATGTTCAGTCAGTGAAAGCAATGTTTCTTTTCTCTATGTGGCTTGCTTGATGCACTTGTTATAGCTTAGTTTACGCGTTCTCAATTATTATAATTAGCAATCACTATCTAAAATCAACTATCTTCTTTTTAAAATTATAGACAGGTGATCAATCTCGGGCTGGTAGCTACAACATGACATATTTGCCTACGTGCATTATATGAAACTGTTAATTGAGAGGAAACTTTAATTTTCCAACAGTAGCTACCTATTGATGGAGTTTGACAAACCTCAATTGCGACTTAAGTATTTAACAGAGAGCGAGAATGGGAAACAGTTAAGAAACTGTAAGTGCCGAAGCTTTCTTTCACAACAGTGCAACCGTTTCATTAAACCAATTGGACTGAGTCCTTACCATGCATAGAAAACTGTGGAAAACAAGGAACGTGCAGGCAGGAGGTTTATTTAAAAGAGAAAGGATACTCCATAACGATATCCGAAGCAGCTCCTGTTTATAAGATCAAACCGGCCCAAATGTAATGTAATTTATAACATTTGACGAAGTAGTAGTTGGAATGTGTATGTATACTCTGGTCAGACAGGGGTGTATGCAATTGATAGTCATGCGGGTTTAGTTGGGTTATTCAACGGTGGGCTTTTGTTAACCAATCAATAATTGCATAATAAAATGATATAAATAGGTGGTCCGGTTCGAATTTGTAATGTATACAATCGGTAGAACGAGAGAGAAGATAGAGATGGCGAGCATCTGGTTTGTTGTTGTTGCTTTTCTTGCAATTATATCAGCGGGCGAGGGAGATGAGCTGAGTGATAATTTCTATAGCGAAAGTTGTCCATCTGCTGAGGAGACAGTTCAGCGAGTGGTGGAGAAATACATAGCAATGGATCGCACCCTTGCGGCTCCTCTCTTAAGGATGCATTTCCATGATTGTTTCGTGCGAGTCAGTAACACATTACTTGGCCCATTTACCCATATCGGATTTTTTCAGTTTAACTAATCATTTTATACATATAGATTGTACTGCCTAGATTACAAAAACTAATGCTGGGGTAAAACTGTTTTTCGGTTTGATAAGTAGAGGTATTTTTCAGTTTGTCAAATTATGATATTGTTCGATGGGTTTTTGTGAGTAGCTATTCATGAAACATGGGTCGATGAATTTGACTCGAAAAATACAGATTCAATATCATAATTTGACACACTGTGAAAAAAAATACCTCCTACTTATCAATTGATGAGCTAAAAAGGCTCTAGAATGAATGGTTCATAAGTCACAACACTTGCTGAAGGTTTTGCAAATGAGGTTGCAAGTTAGATGGGCTTAATCTTGGGAAAAACTCCATGATTAAGCATGCTTGAGTTGGAGTAGTACTAGGATGGGTTACCTCCTAAGAAGGTTCAATACTTCAATTCTATAAACATCACCTAGATGGACCATTCATTATAATGAAATATGAATTCTTGTGCGTTACAACTTATGAAATATGGAGATCAATAAATTTTACAAAAACAAGATTGAATCCTAATAGCTATATCATGTTTTGTGGTTTGATTAGGGTTGCGATGGGTCGGTGCTTCTGAATTCCACAGCGAACAACACAGCAGAAAAAGCCGCCGTTCCAAACCAGAGCCTGCGTGGATTTAATGTAATCGATGATGTGAAAGCAGAAGTGGAGAAGATATACCCGGGTGTCGTTTCCTGTGCTGACATTGTCGCCCTGGTTGCCCGAGATGCTGTCGTTGCTGGGGTAATAACACTACATTAGAATAGCTTACAATGACAGCGTTAGGGTTTTTATTCTAAACCTTTGTTCTTGTAAGAATTGTTTCTCACCTCTAAAGTTTAGAAATTGTGTAGCTTATAGCAGAAACATGACATTAATCTATTCATTATTTATCATGTATCACTTTAGAGTTAAATGTTATGTTATTTTATATAAATATTAATTTAATGTTGAAGTTATGTACAGAGTGGAGGTCCATCCTGGCGTGTAAGAACATGGCGTAGAGATGGAGTGATATCTCGGGAGAGCGAAGCCTTGAACAACATTCCTAGACCAGTTTTTAACTTTTATCAACTTCAGAATTCTTTTGCAAACAAAGGACTAGGTGTCAAAGACCTCGTTGTTCTCTCTGGTGTGTGAAAAAATCAAATATTTTAAATACAACATTATATAATCTACATAGCTTATGTTCACCATTTGTGTGCTATAGAAATACAAAATCTCTTAAATATTTGCAGTACTTAATTATTGGATAATCATAAACTAACATTGTTATGTAATGAATATTGCTACTATGAATAGGTGGACATACTATTGGAGTTGGTCTCTGCAATTTCTTCAGCAATAGAATTTACAACTTCACGGGAAAAGGAGACATGGACCCTTCCCTCAACTCCACTTATGCCCAATTTTTAAAGACTAAATGTCCTAATTTAGCAGACAATACAACCAGTGTACCAATGGATCCCAATAGCTCCCTTACCTTTGATAGCCATTACTATACTAATCTTGAAGAACATATGGGCCTCTTCCAGTCTGATGCTGCCCTACTCACAAATGATGCTGCCAAAGAGTTTGTCGATGAGCAGGAGAATCAAGATTGTTTCTTCGACAACTTCAAGAACTCCATTCAAAAAATGTCTGAAATCCAAGTTCTGACTGGAACAGCAGGGCAGATTAGACGTCAGTGTGCTTTCGTCAACTAAGCTCATATCAATTGGAATAGCTTCTATATTCTTTACTTCTATTTTGGGTACTGTCATTAGTGGAGGATAAAAGTAACTGTCAACCAATAAAATTAAGAAAGTTTTGACAGGGGTTCGGGAAGGTAGATGAGTTGCTGATTGTAAGTGTGATGACTTTTGAAATTGATTTTTAATAGAGATTAATAAATGCTTTCATTATTTAGAGTGTGGAATTTTGGACGAAATAATCATTCTAAACAAGCTAGTTTAAAGCAATGTAAGTAATATAAGTAACATTAGATATTAATGAGTTTGAATTGATTAATTTACGAACATAAATGTTTAAATTTAAATAAATAAAATAATACTTATAATTATTATTTATATGTCATATATAAATAATCAGTTTGTTAATTTGCCAAAATTTTCTGTGATGTTAGATAAATGTTTCTAAATTACTCAAACTTTTCTCTAATATTTTGGTTGAGTGTTGCACCTACAATAGTGAACCTTGCTCATAGATATGAATTTTTGAAAGTGAAGCTAGGAAAACTGGGAAGAAAAAATAGTATTATGAATCAACCAAATACTTAAGAATGTAGGTCGAATTGATGTCTTTCCATTAAGGAAATGCGGTGAATATATAGAAGAAATAAGAAAACCGAATTCCAAGTTTTGGAGGGAAAGGTTTGTTTAAATTTCTCAACAAATTGGAGGTAGTTAGGAGTTAGTTTCCACTTAACTCCAACTTACCAATAAAATTAAATCCACCTAAGAAAGGTTAACAACCTATGAGGTAAAAATTCCACATTAACACCCCCCCTTAAGCATAGCTTAGGTAAGGAAAATGATTGGCTCTCAACAACTAGTTCTGCTAAGGTGCCCAAGTACAATACAACCTCATAAAGAAGAGGAAAAGTCTTGTAGAAAAAGACTCCCCCAAAATAAGGGTAAAAATTTACTCTCTAAAATATAAGAAGAATAAAAAAACCCCATGTGAAGAAAAATTCCACCCTATAAGAGAGAAGAAGAAGAAACATAAGGTAGTCCCCCCGCCCCCCCGTTAATGTATAATCTTCTATAATGATGGTAGATGTCTAACAATGAATGTTGAAGATGATCCCAACCCATCAAGCAACATTCCTCCCCTTAAAGAGAAATAGAACCACATAAGTATGCAAGTTGTTGTAGCATCATAAATTGTCACCCTTGACAATTTATTATGCTACTAACACCCTATTTTTCCTATAAAAATAAATATATTAATAATTTATTCATTTTGGGGTAGGTTGGGAAAATATATTAAAATCCTCAACATCCCAAGAAATTTGGGCCAAAATCACTCAGACAGGGGTTAGGGTTCCCTTGAACTAAAGGTGCCCTATTTTAATAAATATTATTTCTTTGAGCATTATAAAGTTAAACTCAAGTTGGTGTGTAACAAAAAAAATTAATTGGGATACATATATAAATAATTTTTCCTCTCATTTGAATATTAGAAGCATTATAAACCAAGCATTATCATGATTGAGCATGGTCTTATTATGAAGATGTATGTAATTTATCCTCTACGTGTGAGCTATAGCAATGTATTATATTATGTGGACTAACCTCTTGTAAGTCTTCAATAAATTCAATCATCCATCAATCAACTCTTTGTGGCAACTTATAGTGTGAACATCACTTCGATGAATATTTCATACCTAATGTGACATTATCCATTATAATTTAGTATTATAGTCAATTATTATTTATTTGGCCTCTTCTAGACCTAAGGTAATCCCTCTTTATCATCATCATTTGTTGTTTGCGGAGGTAGAAACACCAAAATGGGGTTTGACTTAGGCAAGACCCTATACAACACAACATTTCTCCCTCTTTTCATGTGTGCGGAGTAGATATGCAAGTTTTGTCAACATAAAACTACAAGAAAGTTCAAAGCATACAAGTACCCTCAAATCCAAACTTCAAGCATTCAAAAACCTTAAATTCTCGTCAAGGGAACCCTCACCCTTGTCCCTCAAATTCAGGCTCTATTTTCATGTGCAAGTTCCTCTTTGTCTTCATTTCTTAGATTTGTAATTGTTATGCAATTTTTTTGTTTTCGACTATATAAATAATTCATATTTTTAGAGTATGTTTTTAGACTATATTAGGTCAATAAATTCACATTAAATTAATCATTTTTTCTTGGAAAAAAGGGAGTTAGACCCAAGGTAGATTGGCTCTCCTTCTAGGTATTTGGTCAATCTTAATACCCTTGTTGGTTTGAGCTCTAATGTTAAGGCAAGGAAAGATTGATCTAGGATAATCTACTAGTTAGATCTAGGATTTCTTTTCCTCCTTTACAGTTATCTTCTCATTCCTAAATGGAATATGAGAGAAGACAACTCAATGATGGTCCCTCCAAATGCTACTCAAACATGTCTCCACACCAATTCCAAATTGTGACAAATTATGATGTAGAGAAGGAATAAGAGGTTCTAAAGATACCCTCATAACATCTGAAGAATATGATGCAACTCCATAAGAGCTAACATCAAAGAGAATATGAATATCCTCAATAGTGTCCTCCAAGTCTATAAGATATCACTCACAAAATAAACCTACAATTTATTTTGGTTCATGATTACAATGGTACATAAAAGCAAACTTTAAAGTCATGTGCATGAGAAAGCCCCCCCATATTTTTCTCAACTACTCTCTCTTAGTTGAAAATATAGAAGGAAGTGCAATTTAGTATACAAGACACAACACAAAGGATACCCCCACTTGATTCAATAGTAAAGAACCCTCCAAAATTTTAGCACTTTATAATTTTAGTGTGTACATAAGTCCAATTGGAACACAAAATGACACTTTATAATTTTAGTGCAAAATCATATCCAATGGATATGGCAGAAAATATTAACCACTTTCAAAAATGGCACTCAATTTTGAGTTGCCAATCAAAATTTACATCAATTTTATTTTTTGTCTAATTTGCCTAAATTTGCAAATAATTTTTTTGCTAAAATATACCTTGAGAGGAAAAAATGAAGGAATGGATGTGAATTTAAGCCTCATTTGGTTGGTTTTGACCATACCATATAACCATGGGCTTAACTCCTTTGAATTCTCCCCCCCCTTCCCTTTGGTGACATAAGCTTGAGTGTATTTGCTGACCTCAACAATTTCAATTTTTTGAAGGTAGGTTGGTTGCTACTTATAAGTGTGATGACTTTAAAAATTGATTTTCAATAGAGATTAATAAAGGCTTTCATTATTTAGGGTATGGAATTTTGGAGGAAATAATCATTCTAAATAAGTTACTTTAAATAAATCACTTAATGTAAGTAATTTCAGTAACATTAGATATTAATGAGTTTGAATTGATTAATTTATGAAAATAAATGTTTAAATTTAAATAATAAAGGATTTTTAATAAAGATTAATAAAGGCTTTCATTATTTAAAGTATTGAATTTTGGAGCAAATAATCATTCTAAATAAGTTAGTTTAATTAATCATAATGTAAAGTAATATAAGTAAATTAGTTATTAATGAGTTTGAATTGATTAATTTATGGAAATAAATGTTTAATTGTAAATAATAAAATGTAGTATTTATCAATAAATCTTTTCATGTCAAATATTAAATTTGCATTAGGATTTTCATTGGTTAATTTCCATTCTAGGGCTTCAAATTTTGCATTAGTGAAAGCTCATATAGCTTGCATTTTTGCATCTAATTTTGTTGAAAATCATTCAAAATTTTCATTTACATCTCAGATCTAGGTCATACAACATAGAAAACATAAAAACCAAATAAAAAATTCTGAAAATTCTGAAGAAAAAAAATCCCTACTGGGACTCATTCGCCACCTTGGGTGAATCAGTCCCAGTGGAAATTTTGAACTGTTATTTACAGAGTTAAATTTGTTGTTTTTAAGCTTCTGGTTGTTGTTGTTTCTTTTCTGTTTCAGTTTTCTTTCTTTTTGTTACATTCAAATCATTAGAAATAGCATCATTTACACTCATTGCAATTATGGATAGAATTAATTTCTTGCATTTTCATTCTCAGCATTAGTTCATAGTTCAATTAGATCAGAGTACATTTGGAATTCATTCGAAAACGAAAACGAAAACTAAAAACTAAAAACATTAAAAGAAACGAACAAAAAATGGTTAACCTTAGACAAAGCATATCATTCAAACCCTTTAGTAGTGATGACTTTGAAATGTTAGATGAAGCCCTTGATGACTTCATCTCTCCTAGATCATCCACTAAAGGTTTCATACAAGAGGATGCAAGCATTGACAATCATGACAATCATAATTGTTCTTCTCGCGATACCTCTCCTATTAGTGACGAAGGTATCTTGGTGATAGGAGATACAATCATTAAGAATCATGAAAGTCTTGTTTATCTTCCCCCTTGGAAAGATATTATGACACACGAAGTTGAGCTCATGGCCACTACTTTACCTACTCTCCATTCATCTCCCAACACCTCTAGTACTTGTGAAAATGCTTTAGTGAATAAGGATGCAATTGTAAACGATGATGACAAACACATTTGTGTGGAGGATATGTTGATATTAAGAGATCCAATAATTGAGCGCTATGACAATCCTACCTCTCCTACTTGGCAAGACATTATAGGACATGGGGATGTAAATGTAGATAATCATAACAATCAAACCTTTCCTTCTCCTAATATCTTCTCTAGACATGACGAAGATAGTTTAGTGTTAGAAGATGCCCTTATTGAGACTCATGAGAATCTTATTCCTCCCTTTCCTGATGACCCTGCCATTTGGGAAGACCTATTTGAACAAAAAATCCCAATCATTGGTAAAACTAAACATGAAACTCATAGTTATTCTTCTCTTGATGCCTCCCCTATGTATGATGAAGCTACTTTACAACATCTAACCACGGAATGTGATGAACCTCTTGTTTGTCACTTTCCTAAAAGCCCTATTACCAGGGTAGATATTATGGCACAAGAGAATGAGACCTTAGAGAAAAAGGATGAAATCATGGACAACAATCAAATTTTCCCTGCTCCTAATATCTCTCCTATTGGTGAAGAAGATATTATGGTGTTACAAGATCCAATCGATAGAAATCATGAGGAAAACATTATTGAACAAGAAAATGCCATTTTTGACACACAAAAAGATCTAACCATTGATAACCTCCTTAATTGTGATGGTTATTTTAGAAGAGCCCACCTTTGAATGTCATGAACATCTAGTTTTTCGCTCTCCTAAAAACTCTCTTCCTAGGGAGAATATCATGGTGCAAGCAAACAACAACATTGACAAACTTCTTTCAAACAATAGTAATATGGCTTCCTTAGATCAAGATGATGAAGTGAAATTAGACTCCTCTTCACTAAGAGATCATGAAACAAAGGATAAGTCCTTTGACATTATGCACATTAAACAACCCTTCACACCAACCATAGAAAAACAAAAGCAAATTGAAGAAGCCACAAAGTTTTTGGAAGATGCTTCGGAAACCTTTGATTTCATACCTATATTCATGGGAGAATACAAGACCATAACAAAAGAGTCTAAAAAGGGAAAAGAACAACCGGTAATGGCAACACAAAATTCAAAAACATTCACTTCAACCACTTTAGAAGAAATGACAACATACACGACAAACTTTGATGAGATTGAACAACCACCGAATCTGAAAGAAGTGAAAAAGCTTTATGGAAGAGGTTTTGAGCTTATGAAGCAACTTGGGAAAGGATGTGATGCTATAGAACAAGGTATCCATGTCCCTATAAAGCCTAAAACGCAAGAAATGACTAATGATCTTGGTTATTGTCCCTCAAAACAAAAGCCTTCATTCAATGTCAACACTATCACCAAAGATTCTTCCAAGAAAACTTTTAACTTTGATGCATCCAAAACTAATAGATATCTCATTAAATATGTATCAAGTTGACACTTTGTTTACTCATCATAATAAATAACATTAGTTGTTGCTCCTTGCCATGCAATAGTTGTAGGATCATAGTATACTCACTATTACATGTCATTCCCTTTTTGCAAGGAGCAGCATATCATCATCCACTCTGGGCTCACCCTTGTCTTGCACTAAGTGGGGGAAAGGGG